>CANUEZ040000030.1:12397500-12595000 GCA_948099385.1 Fasciola hepatica
AATGACTCATAAAACTGTCTTTTTGGGTGGTAGAGATTCATGAAAATTTTTTACTTTTTAGAAACGACGCTTGTGCAGTATCTCCCATGTCTGGTAGTATGATCGTGCTAGCGGAGTGCCGAACAGTAGTAATGAGTTTTGTCGGTCAATATACAGTTTCCACAAGAACAGGTTGTTGTTTTTTTTTTTAAAAAAAGGTACTATTTTCCTTTAATTTATTATTATGATTACATTGTTTTCCATTTTCGAACCAGTTTTTCGCGTTCCGATGCATTCAGCTTGCACGCTTGCTCTCCTCTCATTCATTAGCTCCCTTGCTTTAGAGGTGATTCGTCGGTTAATTTCAGCTAATCTGGAAAACAATAAATAAACGATTTAACACATTGTACAGATATTTTTCGGTCAGGCGAAATATACAGTCAAACTGGAAGTTTTTGTCTTTTGTGTTCTTCCTCGCATTGATTTACTTCTGCGAATTATAATCGTCGGGCAAATTGTCTGCTATATTTCTAATGCGTCAACAGTTCTTGTATCCCAGCTGATTCCACTTGGAGTCATAAAGTTTGTCACTACCAGGCTGTACAGATTAAGGTACCCGTCGGTGCTCACGCACTGTTTTACTGTATTGAGAAGACATCGCTAACGTAGATTGTTCTAGGCCCCGTGTTTGGATATCGTTGTTATTGGCTCCATTTCTTCTGGTTTTTTTTACCCGAGTGTAAGAGTAAGGGTCAGGTCTTATTCCTCTCCTTTGTATTTAATTTATTATTTCGATTAAATTCATTATGAAAAAGAAACCTGCTAATTCGAAGCCGAGGTTTTCGATGCAGGTTCCTCGATAGTGTGTGTGGGAGAGATGGTTATGTTGTGTTCGTCTGGAACAGTCGTGCTCACACGCACGCTTGGTCTGAATCCCGTGCAGTCATAGCCCCACGCCTGGAGTCGTTCACACGTACGCGGTTGACGTTTGCCGTGCTTCGGCCCGGACGGCACTAACCAATCAGATCTACCATTTGTTGCACGACCTTGCGCAGCTTAATCCGATTGTACGGTTGTCTTACACTTTTGTTTGCACAGCACCGACTCACTCACTTGTATACGTGTTTGCGTTTTCACTTTCTTGTAATGGCGTTACGGTACTTTGCTACTGAATACACGTTCATTCGTACAAGCGTGTCTTCCTTCTGCCTACCGAATAAGGGCACAACGGGATAGTCGTCAGAATGCGATGAACCCACTCAAAATAGCAATGATTGAAGCGATTGATTCTCGTTCTCGCAGAGCATGGGTTATGCTCGATTTGGACATTTAGTACTTAGAATCTAGAGAATTTTTGTCCACACCTCCATCTCCACTTTACAGATGCAAGACCAGTCTCAATACAATATCACACGATGCGGCTATTGGCCTGATTCGCGCAGCTCTGGATGCTGGGATCAATTTGTCTGAAGTAGGTCTCTATTTTCATTTGCCAATTAATAATTCATGTTCGTTCAACTCCGCTACAGTAGCCACCACAATAGTTGTAGGCGCCCACTGAAGTACACGGACAATTTATTGTACGGTAAAGTAAAGTGCAGTCGGTGCGAGCGCACGCCGTTTGTCATAACGATGACCACCAACTCCTACTTCGCGTAACCGACTGTCGATAGGGATCCAACCTAGCTTTCCTAGCTTTCATGCCTAACCCAACTCTTATTTGACCAGAAGCCAAAAAGGTACGCATGAAATGTTTTGTCCAATTACCGAAAGTGAGTGTCAATCGACTGGTGGAGCTAAATTCTGTTGGGTGCAAAACATCGTTAACACTGGTCTTAAGCCAACAAGCGATTGCTCTCGTGTGATGATCCCGCGCGCATTCCCGTTCAGTACAAATTAATTCTGTAACGACTGAAAGGATGGGACGGTCCATCAGCGAAAGTAGTTCTTCTAACAAATCTATGTTAACGTAGTTGACCGGTCATGTCGTTCGCACAATTGCTGGTGTTAAAGCGTTGCGTTTGTATAGGCTCGGCCTTCACCATGGTCTCAACCGTGGAAGTAAGAATTACTGAGGCACGCGGAGGCGCTAGAAATCAGACTTCATCAGTCAGTTAAATACCGTGTCTATTTTGTCATCCGTCTGATATACTAATACCGCATGGTTAATTATTTTACAATCAATCCGAATCTTCCGCTATTCGTACTAGTAGTGTCCTTCTCTTCTCAAAACAGGAGTCAGTAAGCTAGTGGCCGTATTGTCGTTTAATACCCATTGCCGGCTGTGTAGCAACAGTTTCTGACCATATATATATATATATATATATATATATATATATATATATATATATATATATATATATATATATATATATATATATATATATATATATATATATATATATATATATATATAATGCACGTGGATGAACTAAAAATAACTGCATCTGTTCGTTGTCATATCTTCAAGGCGTTTTAAAATTTTTGTTTCAGGTCTTTGTGGATACCGTGGGCAAAGCGGAACACTACCAAACCAAACTGCAGTCTTTGTTTCCAAAACTACAGGTTTGTGTGGAAAGTAAAGCGGACGACACATATCCCATTGTTAGTGCAGCTAGTATTTTTGCTAAGGTAAGTTCTTTTCCAACTGTATTTTTGTTTGAGTTAACCTTTATTCACAATACCATTGTGATAGAATAACAGTAAGTCCTCAGAGTAACGTTTACTACCCCGGTGGATTACGCGTGTTCGGTGGAACGTGTTCGTGCCGTGTTTCATTGTGTATGGATGGTCAGCGGTTGACGTCAAAAACCTGGTGTTGAGTTCCATCACCACGGGTTGTGTAGATTTTCGGTTGGCGTTTCACGATTCATGACGGTAATTGAACAGACGCTGTCGAATTCGCGCATATGTCAGTGGGAATATATTTCTATTCTTTAGTGACGAAATGATTGTATCAACACCGGTCATCATAATAAACAAAAAAAGAAAATCCAAAATATCCTCCTCCCTTGGTCCATTTCCTTAAAACAAGGACAACAATGTAAACGGAATTGATACCGGCCATCAATTCAGCTGTCCAACTAAGGTGGAGTTATTGTCCAGGTGACTAAGCATCAAAACCAGGGGATATTGAACCCTGTTGATAATTAATTTAGTATTCGAGTGGAGAAAACGGGACACAAACGAACAGCAAGAGTTCTTTACGACCAAAACATGCGAGCCAACTAAGATCAGTGTGGATTGGCTGATTGGGAGTTGGTGGTCTGGCGGTCTAGAGCGTTTGCTTACCATCCCAGAGGTTCGAATCCTCACCTTATGTGGTTCTTCACTCCAACTGTCATGGTTTAGTTCCGGTTATCGCTTATAGTGCAATGAGCCGTTGTGGTTGTGGGGTGTACCCCTTCTACTGCACTGATGTCCAAGGTTGTGGTTAAAAAAGATGAGGTCGCGTATCACTGCCACGATATCACTAGTTGTGCAACAAGTGTATTTTGGATACAAATTTCAGATTACCGCTTCCGCGAACTCAAACAAACTGCAGCCACTATATTGTAGCGATATCGAATGCAGTTGTTGGATCAATTCGATGACCTGAATACAATAAGTAACGTGTCATCACACTGCATTGTAACTTTCCAGCACAAAAGTTCAGAGTTCTTGGAATAAGCTCGCACGTTCTGGCTGAAAGACGGTGTTCTCTCCTTCTGATGTACCTTGAACTACAAGTACATTGCAATCGTTACACAGTCGGAGGTGGCATGAAGATCCGGTCAATCCAGATTATTGCGACTGAGCTAACGACGAGTCTGGATAATTGATATGGGGTTGCCAGACGGAAAACTGCGAGTATCCATTTACCACAAGTAAAATTGGGCATGACAATACGTACACTTTCGAAGCTTTTGTTCCATGGGATTTAGGCGTAGTTACGGTAAAGGTATCATTTCACTGAGTACATCAGTTGTGTGGCCCGGAAGTCATACATGGGAAATCGAAAGACCGACGAATATATGGTTAGATACCGATTACTCACTGTCATTTATCCAAAGGCACAGTTTTTCTTTAAAACCAAAGCCTAGAACTCTGCCCTTCAAAGGCACTAGCGTGCCTACCAGAATGAGTCGTCGACGGTCCAGAGCACTTTCAATAATGATAATAATAATACTTGAGACTCGGAAATTCATCGGATGAAGCTTTGTATTCAAAATGCACTTGTTACACAACTGTGGTTGTCGTGGTAGAGTGATATGTAATCTCATTTTACCTTCACTCCCACCACCCGATTTGCCCATCCATACTAATCTTCATTAGTTTTTTATTGCATGCTTGCGCTTGAATGCAGTGGAAGGGATATACCCCATAGTCACAAAGGTCCCCTGCACTGTTAGAGATAACCGGCCTTGAGACCCTTAGAATTGGAATGGAGAACCACATAAGGTCCCAGTGCTGCGAGCTCAAATCAAACCGGCGGCCTTCCCCTTACTAAACAGGCGCTGTTTTGTTCCGTCTCACTAGCTCTAGTGAAAAAACTCTTCTGCCTTCGAACCAACTCATTGTGCAAAAACGAGCTGTTCTTATAGATCACTAGGTGATCAAAATCAAAGTCACTGTACGAATCTCATTGGCGCAGAGCTCTTCCCTGAACCGGGTCTTCTGAATGGCTATGTTGCTCAAGTCTCCGATTGGCTGATTTCTTCGCGATCGGTTAAAACAGCTGCTGGCTGCTGATTGGTTGTTTTCCGTTCCGTTCGATTAAAACACCTGTTGGCCGCTGATTGGTTGAGTCCGTTGCGTTCCGGTAAAACAAAGCTTGGCTGCTGATTGGTAGACTTTCGTTCCGTTTGATTAAAACACCTCTTGGCCGCTGATTGGTTCAGTCCCCTGTATCCCCTTAAAACAACGTCTGTCCGTTGATTCGTTGACTCCGCTCGGTTCGGTAAGGGCAACTGTTCACGGCTGATTGGATGACTTCGCTCCGTTTCGCCACGAACTGACTGAACCATCGACCCACTTCGCTGGCTTGAGTTTCGCCACCGATCTTGGACAGGCGAATAGGTGCACTCTGTAAACAAAACTAGGCCGTCTGTCGATGCGTCAGCAAATACCCGCTCTGCTGGCTGAACTATTGCCGTACGGTCCTCGGGTGTGACTAACGTATATGAATATCCAGTGATGCGCAAACCTCTATTCCAGAGAAACACATCGACCGTCTTAGTTTCAGTTACTGGACCAGCCACGTTGGTCACTTCCTAATGGAACGAATCGCACACGGCTAAATGCAATCCCGTGGGCTTTGGCCTGAATCTGGAAGACCATCGGTTCGATTCCAGCTCGCGGCGTTGAACGTTTGGATGCGAAAAACTTAGGTTAATTTTCCATTATATAAAATCCAGGCTGCTTGTGCTAATAAATACATTCACTAAATTCGTTATTTTACTAGTTCTAAATTCCCCGATTCTTGGACTTTTTTGATCCTTAGTCAGCTGAACAATAATACTCTGTATTTTCTCAGCTCTATACAGTGATAGAAAACGCGAGTTGACAGCTAATTGAATGCAGATCATAATCATAGTGAATACTGATTCTGTCTGCGTTGTTCTTACTCTGCAGAAGGGGAAACTACATGTTAATACAAAACGATCTATATGACAAGCAACATGATTCATATCGCAGTGTAAACGTTGAAAACACTGGAAACCATGGTAGCACTGTACGGCTGTTTCATCCTTATCAGGAATCACCAGCTGGGCACATCCACCGAGCCTCAACTTGGACTCGAACCTGGATTAAACTATTGTGAGTCGAACACGTTAACAACAAGGCTATCCGGACTGGCTCTCAACGGGTTATTACACTATTACGCTACATGACAAGGTGCATAAGGGATACATACAGCCAAAAAAGCAAGTGATAGAGATCCGTGTTCACACCTGTTAAGGGTTACGTTTACATGGAGACCGGGGGTGTGAACGGATTGTCACATGCTCAGCGTGTAGGCCATCGGATGATCCAAAACTTGTCAACGGGTGATGAATGAGCCAAGGTAGACTGAGTGCATGCACAAATTGCTTTGTGTATATTCCTTCACTTGTTCCTGTGTAACAACGTGTATCGGCCTGACGCCTGTCTGTACGCATCTGTGCGACTCACCAAACGTAATTGAGGATTGGAGCAAACAAGTCAATTAATAGCCCAGTTATCTCACATCTAATCGAGACCAACCATGCAGCCACCGCGGATCAAGCTTTTCGCCCCTTGTATAGGGTCCGTAGTCGGTTTTCCAGATCAGTCAGAAGTCGCAACTTGGCCACAGTGGTAGAAGTCGGAATTCGACTCCAAAACTGCCGTTTGTGCACTCAGAAGCAATTTGTGCATGCACCCAGGCTGCCTTGGCTCATTAACCACCCGTTGACAAGTATTAGATCATCCGATGGCCTACGAGCTGAGCTTGTGATAATCCGTTCACACCCCCGGTCTCCACGTAAACGTGGTCTTCAACAGGTGTGAACACGGGTCTCTATCACTAGCTTCTTTGCCTGTGTGTATTCATTGTGAACCTTGTCATATGTATTGTGTTGTATTGGCATGATTAAGAATCACTGAGGACCAGCTTCCTCGCCAACCTGTTTTCCAAATGTGCTCTATGGGATATCTCCGAAGACAGATGGTAACTACTAGGCATCAGTCAGTAGTAAACCATTTTTCATTGAAAAAGTATCGGTGGGAGCATGTTTTTGTATGACCATATCACTCAGGAGACCGTCTACAAGTCTTTGGTATGGCGGCAACGATCTAGCTGCTTATGCCTAGTCTTTTGATGATAATGGACCTCCGTGTTGTGTCCGTGGCACCCAAAACGGATAACTACGGATATTGTTAGGTAATTACTAATATATTCTACGCTCGCCTAATTTCAGGCTGTGCCAAACAAAGCAGTACAAAGGGGAAAAGGGGTACGTGGAGTCACATTCCATGATTTGTTTTGCTTGTCGGTGCAGTACTGCCAGATTGCTCAAGCCAAGGCAGGTGGTTTTCTTAGGGGTCCACAACCGGAGCCTGTAGGTATCCAAATCTTAACCCGCAAGACTGTGGGACGAAGCGTGGGGTCCATAACCCCCTCGGAGCCGATGACTGATCCCTCAGTTCATACTCCCTTCGGATTAGGCCAAAAATCCTGGGTACCCAGTACACCCCTGCGCGACAGGTGCCGGTAGGCTGTGTTGTATGCTTCACACGTCACCCGTGGTTGGTTTGCAATCAAGATCTAGCCATCTCCCCTGGACTGACTTTCAGTCACTCAACCCGGAGGAGAGCGCCGGGCCTTCGCTTTCGTCCGCTCACTTCAGTGGGAACACCGCCACGAGAATGCAGTGAGTAGGACGTTCTCAGCAGGGGCTGCCCGGAAAGAATGGCCATTTGGGAGCATTTTGAGAGGCATTCAGGATGAGTGGTCATCTCGGAGCCTGCGACATCCACCCCCCCCCCCAATCATACTAAGGCATTTGGAGGCAATAATAGATGAGCAGCGGGTCGAACGCTACATTTACTTCAGAGACTCGAACTCCGGTCAGCACCTGATTCGTTAAATGCCAATAAAATACCTCTTCGCCGGGCGATTGAGGTGTCTTAGGCCGGCAGATAAGCACTGCGGAAGTTGACGGGTCCAAAATCCAACGAGGGCCTTTGGACACTGACGGACTGGTCTTTGATTGTGCATTTCTATACACAATCTACCATCATTTTCGACACTGTTGTTTTTGAACATCAAACGCTTTCGTATAACGTAACATAGTGCATCGTTTTTTCTATACATCCCGAACTGATTTGTGCTACGATACTGGACATTGCTACCAAGAAGACCAGTTAAGAAGCTGACTGTTTTTCTCATTACTACAAGTAGTTTTTTTTAACGTCGTTCAGGCGACCTCGCATCCTTTACACATTGACGTATCGTGTTAACATAGTCGTCCCAATCGACTTACCATCTGATCCTTTCAGAAACAATCATTTAGTCTGTCTACTTGCCAATAAATTCGGAGTAACCACTAAATTGCACATCAGATTCCGCACATTCGTTCATTGTTAGACACGAATGTTCAGTGGACCTTTTTGCTTCGGTCAGTGAATACTGATCCGCTTGCCGGAGTTAGGATTATTTAAATGCGTGTACGCAGGGATGATCCCATACGCAGGCCTCTTGTTCCGAATTTTCTGTCGTATCAACTGTGATGAAAAAGAGCGAGAAAAAGTATAACCATGACTAGGCAGCATGGTAAGTAAAGCGCAAACGAAAATTGCCCAGAGGCTGGTGCATGTCCGGTCGGGTCGCGTGCTCGCCAGGCTACTAAATCTCCGGGTTTCCCGATGGGTCAGTTATTCTCATTTCACGATCTGCCCACAGGCCACTGAACTTAGGTTTGACCTGAGCTAATGTATTACGCGTAGGCGAATCCATCGGTGGCCCATCCTGACTCGTTACTGTGGCGGTTGGGACTGTTTGTTGAGGGGTGGGGTGATGTGTTGGTTCGCGAATCTCCGATATTACGTTCTCTGAAATGTCTCCCAGAATGTGACAGCCAATTTTCTGCGTTCCGTTGCTTAAATTGAACCATCCCATTCCATATCAACTTCGGCTACACAAACTCAAGTCCAATCAAGTCCATCGTAATGTTTCATTACCTTGCCAAATAAATTTTCCAAAGGGAACTCACACCAAAGGGACCAATACGAAATTTATGTGTTACGTTGTATCTCAATGCATCGTCATCTTGGACAGCGGTGGGAAAGGGAAAAACCGCCTTAGTAACCAACACACGGAATACACAGTCTAACTGTACAAGCTGTAGAAGCGCACATTGATCAATCGTTTTGATTCGGCAGAAAGTGACAACACGATCGCCACTGTTCAAGGTGCGCTGCCACATCCTTCAGTGTCTCTAGTCAACTGGTTGAAAGGCCTTTTGGACCCCAACCACGGAGCGTGAAGCACCTACTTTTCCTTAGTTCGTTGTATATTTTCTCATTCTCCGCTGCCACGTCATCTGTTGACCTCCACGTGGTTTTTTCCGCTCCCCAGGAGGAACGGAAAACAGGGCGAGGTTCAGTAGACCATACGTAACACTTGCCCCCAACCAACGAAGTCTACTAAGCTAGATACGCTGTGATAGAACGTTCTCCGAATTAGTGCCCAATACTCGATTTCTGACCTCAGCATTACTCACTCGGTCATTCCATCCAATATTAGTGATGCTACGCAAACATCGATAGTTGAAAATGTCATGGCAACGTACATCTTCCTCAAACACACTCCATGTCTCGCAACCATACCACAAAACTGAACGCATCGAAGCACAGTGCACATGATCTTTCAGCTTAAGCGAAGTATCAGGTCGGCGCCACAAGTACCTCAGTCCAGCGTACACCGCTCGAGCCCTGGATATACGTGTGCTCCTCTGTACTACCGTGCTCCCATTCGTTGTCACGCTGCTGTCGAGGTAAGTCAAGCGGTCGACTACTGCTAGTACCTCCCCATCGAGCATCAAGCTCGGAATCGTTGACGTCCAGTCTTGCAACATCACTTTATAGTGTGAAGTCGCAAAGCGCATGTCGAATGAAGCTGCAGCTCTTGCGAGTCTACCTAGTGCAAGTTGCGCGTGTTCCGTGCATTCGAACAAGTAGACAAGGTCGTCGGCCTAATTTAGTTCACAGCCTTTTATCATTTGCCGGTTCGATGCTCATATCCTAAAGACTTCGCAAGGCATTCTTCGTTATCTCGTCCATGACGAAGTTGAACAGGAATGGAGAAATGGAACATAGTTGTCGAACACCGCTGGTCGTTTCGAACGGATTGAATAGTTCACTTTAAACCCTTACGCGGCCAGAAGTATGAGATTACAATGATCTTAGGTGCTCAGTGCGGTGTTTAGATCGTCAACGACAGGTGTGTTGGTATTAAACATAATGCTGGTATAAAGTTTGCATCTTAAATGTCGCCAGAAGTTTAAACAAACTTGTCAGCGTGAGTTATGAATACTGCAAAAACTTGCACACTTATTTATCTTTCCCCAAAATACTATCGAAAATAAAAGTACTTTTTCGGTGTCACACCATTCGGATTGGCCTGTATGTTACTGTGACGTCTACTCCTCATCTCCCCCCCCCCAAAAAAAAGAGCGCGCTATCTTCAAAAAGTATGATGCATAGTAATCATCAACAATATTATTCTCACCATAACGTACAGGTAACCCGGGATCGTCTTCTTCAAATGTGGTTCGCAAAAGATGGTGACACCGTGAAGACGCCGCTTGGTTCGGGTTATCCTGGAGGTATGCATTCCTGATCTTCGGTCCATTGTTTGGTAATTTATTCAATCCGTGCGCATGAGCCCACTAATCGATAGCCTCAAAAGACCACTGCAGCAACAGGCATAATCGATTACCTGACCCTGAGACTTGGAGTGGGTAATCACATCAAGTCCCAATAGGTTAGGCGTGGCAACGGACCGAGCGAAAGCGGACTACTGTCTACCACCAAATGAACCGGCTTTTATTTCTGAGCAACGTTAAAGTTCCCATGTGTACTATGCTGGCCCGAGCAGAAGTACCGGGAAGACAGTTCTGTGTTCGCCACCTCACGTTTTTTACCGTAATCGGCATTGACGGGGTTTGAATCTCTTACCTCTGACGTAATAAATGCTTCTGCCATTTTAAAACCGCCGGTCTGACTGTTGGATATTTCTGTGACCTATTATTTATCCTTAGCGATCACGCATCTGTTCGAAAGATAAACTGACAGACAGACACGGGAAGCCTAATCGTCTCATGGCTCAGTTTCGACCATATGTGAATTTTTCACTAAACCTCAAGGGCGAAACTATAGTCCAGACAAAGCTTTGCCTTGCAAATACAACTACAAATCTTAGGAGGATGCATTGTGTTCAAACAAGTGATGCCGTTGCAATGCGGGCCGTATACCCTTGTATGGTAAATGAAAAACCGCAATCAGATCTTCACTATCTAGTAGTCCTTTGTTTAACCGATTGAATGATGCTGCCCTATGCATTCCGACGGTCTTCTTGTGGTTCGACCTACGTTACTTGCTCCGCAGGTGCAATTTAATTGGTGCATGCAAGGAGAAATGAAATCAACGCATAGACTGTCTTTCGCCTATGAAAGAACTGGTCAAAAATACGCTGTTCTTAGAGCGATTTGGATTCGCCTGGTTACCATATCCGCTGTATCGTCTCCACTGAAAGGTATTGATGGCCTTCTTTCTGACCGTTTGATTCTGTTTTTCTTCACGTTCTCATCGGTGAAACATTCGGGATATCCGTTCTCAAGATAAATTTTCTCCACACTTTCAATTTCGTCTACAGTGGTATCTGTACAACATCTCAATGGCTCTCTTTGTCAAACACTGAATAAAGTTCATTTTCTGATGTATTGACACGAAACTATGGTACCGCGTATATTATTCTGTTCACCTCTTTTTATGGTGGACTGATCATTTCAGTGAGCCATCCGGGTGACGTGACAGGAGTACATCTGGGAATAGCACACCATCCGTGGATTCTATTTGCAGTGTGAATTTATATCCTCATGGGCTTGATTGAATTTGTGCAGAACGTCATGTAGGTCGTCTGCCCATCAAGACCTCTCAGTGGAGACAATTGTTAGCAGGTGGCCTCAGACCGATGTCAGAACGACGTATTTTTTCACTGAACTCCAAACTTTGTTCGCCATTCGACCAATTCTCCTTTTACAGAAGAAAGACAGACTATCCGTTGATTGCACTTGTGTACACCAATTAAATTGCACCTGTGGAGTAAGTAACGTAGGTCGAACCACAAGAAGACTTTCTGAACGCATCAGACAACATCAACATCGAGTCGGTTGAACAAGGGATTAGTGAGGAGCGAACAAACAGAAATAACCATCCATTCGATCAAATTGGATCCGTCTATCACGGTTAAGGAAGCTTTTCATCCCATCTGCACTGTCAAAGGGAGATTAACACGTATCTGAAAATCAAAAGAGTATTGTGCAATTAGAAATTTGATGTTCCGGTGGTCAGATTTTCTGAATCGCACTCCATCGTGCGCAGTTCACTTCACTTTTCAATTTGGGAGATCTGTTTGTGCATAGTTTGCAAATGTCATACCAGTCAGGCGTGAAAATCTTGGATTATATCACTAGACTGCCCGTAATTTTATGGTTCCATCTGATTTACTGATACGGTAGTTTTGTGATTGTCTTGAAAATTGGAAGCAGCTGTTTATAGGCTAGGCAGGGATAGAATCGAGAGGTGTTCACTGCGCGATCATCTTGTCGACCACGAACAAGGCCAGTCCAGTCCATCTTGAATCACCATCCATTGTCATGAATTGACTTGCCTTTTTGTTGTGTCATTGATTTTTGTCTGATAAAAGCACCTGACCTCAGTGGTTACTGTGTACTTTACTTTACTGCGTCTGACTCGTTGGAGAGGATAAGCCGGCTTCATGAATGTCTTCGATCGCGACTGCCGTACTAAGCGGTTGGCGGCAAGGTCCTTGCAACAGAACGTGTAGATGTCATGATCAAGAAATTTCGTGGGTGTTTGGTACGAGAGACGTGTTAATTACGAATCGTAATTAGAGTTTGTCCTTTTGTCTTCTGTTTAGTTACTTATTAGTAGTGAGTACATGCATCGTGAACCCCGGACATTCGTAATGTATTTTCCCTGTTTCTAAGGTATCACATCAGTTTATACTTGAGTTTCATGGTACTTATTACATGAACAGTTCACGTATTTGTTCATAACCTTGTTTTCCCGAAGGTCTACACTTTTACTGTTATATAATCTATCCGAGTGTTTCATCTGTACTGCCGAGCGGAGGCTCGAACTCCCAGTCTTATCGTTTCTGTCAGTGCACTCCACTATTGGCCGTCATACGTCAACGGCATTAACAGATCTAGTGCCGGATTCGCCTATTCATGTTGACACGTGCCTTTGTTTACTCCACAGACTTAGCTCATTTGTACTTATTTGTTAATGACACTTTTTACCATTGCAACCACAGTCCAATTCACGCGTTTGTAATCGATTTATTGATCTTTGACGATAAACGCTCTTGATTTATTGACTGTACCGCAACCGAACTGCGCTACAGTTTCGTTCAGCTGCCTGCTAAGTGGACCGTTTTTATTTTCTGCGCTGTCCCGATTTTCGGAAGCTTACTGCCCATTGTTCTTGGTTTCTCACCTGGCTGTAAGTCCTTTATTTGCTGTATATTTATGTTTATTGTATTATTTAGAACCACGAATCATCGATAAACACGGTTATTCGATTGGAATTTGTTCTGCTGCCCGTAATCGTGTTCTGCCCATATCGTGCGTGTAGCTAGAGAAACTAAGTTACTGCTAGATTCACAGCCCTAGACATCGGGATAGTCGCAACAGTTAGCCAGATAACCAAACCGCTGCTTTGATATACTGCCCGAATCGGAATTGAAGGAAATTCTGTCAAATGCAGTCCCGTCAAGATTCCGCCAGTAAACGTCAGTTATCACAAGGCCCATCCCCCGACTGGAAGCTGAATCGAGAGCTGAAATTGGCAAAATTAAAGATAAAAAGGTTGGAGCTTGAGCTGGAAACCGAAAGACATATCAGTGATATCAGAATGAGGCTCGCAGAGAACATAAGTGAGCTGGAAGCGGAAGAACGGTCAATACTGTCGGCCCAGACTTCTCGACCACCTACTCCGCAGCCATTTGAGAAGCACGAACTAGTCGAAAACTATGTACAGTCTCTCCCAACTTCAAATGATCAACCTGTCGACCAGATATCCGTCAAGGAACCTGGAATTCGTGTTTTGACTCAGAAACAACCAGTGCTAAACAAGGTCTCTGAAAACGATCAGTTATTGAAGGAAAAGTACTGCGCAACGATTAACGAATATATATCAAAAGGTTACGCTGAGATGGTACCTGGGACTGAGCAAAACCTAACTGGCCCCCAAGTATGGTATCTTCCGCAAAACGACGTATATAAACACGCCGACCGAACCAAGGTTAGAGCGATGTTCGACTGCGCTGTGGAGGTCAATCACACATCACTGAACGAACAACTACTAACGGTACCAGACCTTGTCAACAGTTTGTGCCAAGTGCTGTTGAGGTTTCATGAGTACAGGTACACTTCGGTAGCCGATATTGAAGCTGTGTTTCATCAGGTGAAGGTCCCATCAAGCGACCGCGATTGTCTGAGGTTCCTCTGGTGGCCTGACTGTAACGTGACCAACAAAGCAAAAGCATGTCGTATGACGTCTCATCCATTTGGGGCCACCTCGTCGCCGTCATGCTGCAGCTTAGCTTTGCAGAACACTATCGACTGTAATATGGCAATTTACGGCACTGCAGTGATCAATCAAGCCAAGAAAAGCTTCTACGTAGATGATTGTTTGATGAGTTTACCTAAAATGGAGGACGTTGGAAGAATGGAAGGGACGTTGCGGCACGCTCTACTGCAAGGCGGTTTCAACTTGACTAAATTCTTCAGTAATGTGCCACATGCTTTGGGAGAACTGCCGAAAGCAGAAACCAAACCCATTTTCCTTGATCGACAGCCAGCTGAAGTAAACCGAAATTTGAGAGTACAATGGGATCCACCTTGGGAGCAAAAATATACCCGGAGAGGTGTACTTACGTACATTGCTTTAATTTACGACCCCATGGGGCTTGTATCTCCAAGTTTGTCGCCTTCTAATTTGCTTTTCCAGGACCTATGTCGAAGACAGGCCAAATGGGACGAGGAAATAACCCAGGAAGAAATCGACCGATGGATTGTGTGTCTCAGTGAAATTCAAGCAGTATCTAATCTACGAATTGACCGTTGTATACGTCCGATGGATGAGAAAAAAGATCCACGACTGGAACTACATGCATTCAGTGACGCTTCAGGACTGGGTTATGGAGCAGCACTCTATTTACGATCTGTTACCGAAGATGGAATGATAAACTGTTCTCTAATATTGGGGAAGCCTCGTGTAGCTCCCTTGAAATCCGTGACCATCCCGCGCTTGGAGCTTGCGGCTGCTGTTGTCTCAGTAAGATTAGTTGCCTTTGCCAACGAAGAACTTTCCGCACCTATCTGCTCGACTACGTTCTGGACAGACTCGCTAATTGTTTTGCAGTCGATACGAAATACCAAGTCTCTTTTCGAAACCTTTGTGGCCAATCGTCTGGCGGTGATCCGTGGACTTTCGGAACCTGAACAGTGGGTCCACGTGAACAGCAAGGACAATCCAGCTGATATGGCTTCGAGAGGTACTAGCCCGAGAAGGCCGCTAGATGCACTTTGGTTTATTGGCCCACGATTTCTCTTGCAGAATGTGTCTTCGTGGTCTGCACAGCCTAGTCCCACCGTATCCATTCATATCGAATTGGTCAAAAGGGTTCGCGTGAATGCAGTGCAAACATCAGATACAGTCGGCTGGATACAAAGATTCCGCAATGCCAAATCTTGGTTAGGCTTGCTGCGACAGATTGCTTGGTTAAGGCGGTTTTGTTTTTGGATTCGACAACGACATGAAAAGGGTGTTAGTCAGCTGAACATCGCCAAGCAGTTGAAACCATCAGAATTACAGTCATCAGAACTAGCCTTACTTCGTTTGGTGCAAAAGGACTGCTTTAGTAAGGAGCTAAGAACAATCTCCGAAGGATCAGAGGTCCCGAGCATGTCCCGGCCAGTCTCAGGACGATTGCAGAAACTCCATCCGTTTAAACACTGTGGTTTACTACGAGTGGGAGGTCGCCTACGATGGGCACCTCTACCTTTCGAGTCAAAACATCCTGTAATTCTACCGAAGGATCACTTCATCATCAAACTTTTAGTGCAACATTATCACGAAGTGAATAGCCACGCTGGTGCAGCACATGTATTGTCACTATTAAGGGAACGTTATTGGATTACACACGGCTACTCTACAGTTAGAAATATACTACGGGAATATTTTCATTGTAAACGTTGGCATTCCCAGGCACAAAGTCAAGTCATGGCACCACTTCCTGAGGACAGAATGTTATTCGGCGAGAATCCGTTTACTGCTGTCGGAGTAGACTACTTCGGTCCCTTCTTGGTGAAGCACGGTAGAGCCACTGAGAAACGTTACGGGTGTATATTTACTTGCCTGTCCATGAGAGCCGTACACCTAGAGGTCGCCTACACCCTAGACACCGATTCCTTTCTTTCTGCGTTTTCTCGGTTTGTGGCAAGACGAGGATGTCCCAGTGTTGTCTACAGTGACAATGGAACGAATTTCCGAGGCGCTGAAGCAGACTTGAGGCGATGCCTGAAGGCTTGGAACCAAGACAAGATTCTAAAGACACTTGGGAATAGAAACTGTGAATGGCGCTTCTCTTCACCGAAGGCAAGTCATCGCGGAGGTGTATGGGAACGTATCATACGATCTGTCCGCCGAATTCTGCTTTCACTTCTAGCTGATCAGTTGGTCGTAGATGAGGCGTTAGTAACGATGTTCTGCGAGGTAGAAAGAATACTTAATGATCGCCCTCTAACCAGAATATCGAATGATCCCGATGATTTCAACGCGATAACACCCAATCACCTTCTTCTCCTACGAGGGATACCAGCGACATTTCCTTCCGAGCTACCAAACAACCGGTTGAACCGAAGATGGCGACAGGCGCAAAAGCTGGCAGATGCCTTCTGGACTCGCTGGTTGAAGGAATACTTGCCAACACTACAGACAAGATCAAAGTGGAATAAGCCTAGCCGAAAGCTGAACGTAGGCGACTTGGTTCTCCTAGCTGACACGCACGCACGGAGAGGGGCGTGGCCCAAAGGGATAATTGAAGAAACGGTTATGGGAAGCGATGGACGAATCAGAGAAGTTGCAGTACGCACAGCCAACGGTGTTCACCGAAGAGACATACGACAGCTGTGTCTTCTAGAGTCGGACTTATGCTCATGAGTGTGGTTCGTGACATTCCCCCACCCCGGGGGCAGTGTTAATTACGAATCGTAATTAGAGTTTGTCCTTTTGTCTTCTGTTTAGTTACTTATTAGTAGTGAGTACATGCATCGTGAACCCCGGACATTCGTAATGTATTTTCCCTGTTTCTAAGGTATCACATCAGTTTATACTTGAGTTTCATGGTACTTATTACATGAACAGTTCACGTATTTGTTCATAACCTTGTTTTCCCGAAGGTCTACACTTTTACTGTTATATAATCTATCCGAGTGTTTCATCTGTACTGCCGAGCGGAGGCTCGAACTCCCAGTCTTATCGTTTCTGTCAGTGCACTCCACTATTGGCCGTCATACGTCAACGGCATTAACAGATCTAGTGCCGGATTCGCCTATTCATGTTGACACGTGCCTTTGTTTACTCCACAGACTTAGCTCATTTGTACTTATTTGTTAATGACACTTTTTACCATTGCAACCACAGTCCAATTCACGCGTTTGTAATCGATTTATTGATCTTTGACGATAAACGCTCTTGATTTATTGACTGTACCGCAACCGAACTGCGCTACAGTTTCGTTCAGCTGCCTGCTAAGTGGACCGTTTTTATTTTCTGCGCTGTCCCGATTTTCGGAAGCTTACTGCCCATTGTTCTTGGTTTCTCACCTGGCTGTAAGTCCTTTATTTGCTGTATATTTATGTTTATTGTATTATTTAGAACCACGAATCATCGATAAACACGGTTATTCGATTGGAATTTGTTCTGCTGCCCGTAATCGTGTTCTGCCCATATCGTGCGTGTAGCTAGAGAAACTAAGTTACTGCTAGATTCACAGCCCTAGACATCGGGATAGTCGCAACAAGACGTCCCCAGCATCACTCAACGGTTTTCGAGGGCGCTGCTCTAGTGTTTGCACAACCATGTGCCGTCTGCAAGGCAGCAGTGTGTTAATGCCATTCGATTGAATTGAATCCAATCCAGGGGCTATGCAGCCCTGTTAGTTCGACAGATTTCCTTCACAGCTTTTGGAATATACAGTGAATGTACAGTGAATCTCGTCCGCCCAGTCAGGGGAAACTGTCTTCGCATGCCGAATACCGTCTCACCGAGGTTTTGGACCTCGATTACCCTTAACCTGGTTTAATCCGCCTGTCGGGCGTTTTACCGGGGTGTGGCCGCTGATGCATGCTCGTGGGCCCACAGGTAAAAACGGGATACCTTTTTGAGACCCAAGAGATGGAAAATACCGAAGGGCATCAACTCAGAGGTACTGCTCCCATCAATCAGACACTCAATGTTTACCCCTCCCGAGGTCGGTTGGAAACAACTCGTGCGATGCAATTCTACTCTTTTCCGTATTCTTATTAGACAGATCGATGATGGAATGCAAAAACCACCCGTTTACATTCCAGATCCGCTAACCAAAAGCTATTTAGAATCGTGTTTGGATCCGATATTTGGATTTCCGTCTATTGTACGGGCAAGCTGGTCCACGGCAACCACGTTAATGGACAGGCATGGTGTGAAGATAACATGGTGAGTCTCGTTGAATAACGAAATTATCCACTAACTCACTTGCACACCCACCCACTGAGCGATTGAAGCAGGTTTTTAAATAGTTATTATGCCCAGTCAGACATGAATTTCTTCTACGGTGCACCTATACCATCACTAATTCCTCTTTTCGACTACAGTTGACATGTTATTGTTGGTGACTTCAACCGTGCCAGCACATGCCCCCCTACTTTCGGTTTAACGGGTATCAGTAACTCCTCCACGAGAGCAAATTCTGTACTGGATAAAGTAATCACCAATCTTCTCAGGTTCTTTCTTAGACTGACAACTCCTGTTTCTATGAGCCAGCATAGCTTACTTCTTCGGATATCAAGAATTTATTTTCACACTGCTCGTATATTCTTCACAGAAACGAACCAGGTAAAATTTCACCTTCGGGACTTTTTGCCAAGTAACTGATCTCTACTGAATGCAGCCATCAACTCTACCTTCTCATGATTTCCCTCCTATTCACTCGTCCGAGTTGCTGAATTCTTTCTTCACGGCTATTCTTTGTACTGTCCTCTACCTTTGTTGCTCAATTGAAATTCTGCTCGTGTCCGGTGGTGAGATGGCTTCTTCATTACTGAAGTTTCTCTGAAGGCAGAAGGAATGTACCTACTACAAGTGTCGTCAAGGTTTGGGAGTTAAGCACTATTAGCACCTAATCAACGCAGAGATTAAACGATTGACTGTCCTCCTTCGTATTCTCCACTTGTTAGTACAAACTTCGAACTTCTCTCAATTTCCGACATGTTCTGCGGTTTCTTCTTCTCCAGATCTCGATGGCTTCTCCTCTGCAATTTTCAGGCTTGGTGCTACCCACCTTGCAGAATCCATGTCAGTTTTGTCTAATGAATCCCTATCAAATTGAACGACGGCTTATTTTTGAAGACCAGCCATTATTATCCCAATTCCCAAGGGCCTCAACATAAACCACACAGAAAAGCGTTTTCATCCGATAGCTCTCACATCAGCAGCAGTGAATATTGCTATGAAGGCTATACTAGATTGTTGTCAGACCCACCTGAATATACTTCCGAGCCCTTTTCAGTTCGCATACAATTCCAAAAGATCCATTCTGGATGTTGTTGCCAACGTAGTCTACTCCAATACTAAATTCGCAGACAGATCCGCCCGAACCTTTCGCTCTTTCTTGATTAGTCCTCGGTCTCTGACTCAGTATCTCGTTCTCTTCTTCAAAAGCGTAGAGCTTCCAATTGTCCCTCACAAATTCACGCCTCGCTCTCTAACTAATTTCACAATAAAATGCTGGAAACGAACATAGGGTATGTTGTGTTCGCAATCAGTAGTAGCGGAACACGTAATTCTTGCATTTATCCGTAAGAATATATATATATATATATATATATATATATATATATATATATATATATATATATATATATATATATATGTCCAGAACGCAATCGGCGAGTAAGCCGCGAGCAAGTAAGTCAATGAGCAAACAAGCAAGAGCTGAGCAACATGGGTCCATTTGCAAACAGTTAAGGCCAATCGATAAATAGAAAGACCAATCATTTGACATTGGCCGCACTGAAGCGTGACAAAAGATCAATGCCAAGCAAGTGTATGCCCATGATTTGCTTGTTTATCCGCGTATTATGCGTGATTTAAATCAGACACAACAGGGTGAAAAAATATTCCAAACCCCTTGTCAACAATTCTAGTGTAATCCAGGGTACCGTGTTTTTCCCTTCTTATTTTCCACGTATATCAGCGACCTGCCAACTTGTTCCCTGTCTAGGGTACTTGAGTACGCTGACGATATTGTTCTCTGTTAGGTTATTTCCGACCACCCGGACTTCAGAATCCTCAGTAAAAGTCTGTCACAAATAAAACATTTTCCCACCCGATCTGGTTTAAAACTGAAGCCTTTCAAGTGTCTTGAATGCATTTTCAGCAATTGCCGTTCTCATTTCTCAGCAGGTTCTGTTTTCCTCTATTCCGAATTCTTATTCAGAATGAGCTCTATCAAGTATCTGGGTATTAGCCTAGACACCAGTCTAAGATGGACGTCTTGCAGCACTGTGTCGGTAAACTGTGACGCCTATCTTTACAAATGAGAAAATTCAGGCACCACGAACAATTTCTTCCAAATTCATTCTTCAATGTGTTCATCCGGTCTTATTGTGTTGTCCACGCTTGATTTTCCCCGGACTTTTGAAGCAAGATTTCAAAGCTCTCGTTCGCAGATAGGTAGTTATTAGCCGCGTTTCATTCCTCCTCTTTGATTTGCTTTTGACTGTAATTGTCAACTGGCATATTAAATCTTGTGCAGCTCTGGCTCACAAGATATTGCAGTATCCAATGCATCTGTTACACTGACTTACCTCGTTGTCGTTCTCACTCATTCACCAGATCTGATTTTCAGCACCTTTCTTCCAGAATTAACGTACATAACAATTCTCCTGTGCCCTATCTGGTGCTGACCAAAAAGGACAAGACTAAAAGGGAATTAATTTCTAAATTTAGTTGATGTTTTCTTTTTTTTCTTTTTCACTCTTACGCACCTCAAACGCCCATTGTTGTATGTTTTGTTCATTTTAACACAGTTTTGTCAGATCCCTATTGACTGAAATGCAGGCATGTAGGTTGCAAAAGTTTGTCATAGAAATACGACTATTATCAGTAACTGTTTATGTTAACTGTGCTCATCCGATAACACGTTGTCCTGTTACCCAGCTGACTGATTGATCGTCTACTGCCCTCAACCGTAGTTTTTTCGTTGAAATCAACGCTATTCAATACTCGTTTTGTTCTAACTGATCCATCTCTACATGCGTACCATAGTTGTACTCTGTCTCTGTCACCCAAACAAACTTCAAATCGTCCTCTGATATAAATTAGTTCCGTCCGATTCATTTGCTATCCGTTTGTCCAAATCCACTGACTCACATCGAAGCTGCAACATCTGTTTTATATCTGCCTCTCTTTTTAAGTCCCACTTCCGGCTGGCTCCACTTTGGTTCTCTATCCGATATATTGGTTTTCCCGTATATCGTCGGAATTTAAGCAAATCCGGATCACGTGTAGACCCCGTTAAAACCCACATCACTTGCAGTCAGTTCACAACATGGGAAAAGATAAGAAAACCGCGACCAGTGGACTGTTCTCTGTAAAGCATATTGAGCTTCGGAAATTGGGTCCTCAAGATTGAACCAGGTGATAGTAGGCCAGGTGACCGGTTGTCCTGATCAATGGCTAGTTTCTGTCGGGCCATTTTAATGCTCTCTCTCTCACACACATGGGTACTCATTCTTGTGATTTAGTTTCTCTTATGATCATTATACTTTTCAGTTCTTTTGCTTCTGAAGGATTGTAGACAGATTTATCGTGTCCGATGCTGTAAAACATGTCATTGGCCATCAGTCTTCCTGGCACTTATACAATGAGGCCAAAATCATCAGCATTCTTATCTCCACTACATGTTTAGTGTGATGATGGTTGCAAGCAGTAAAATTGACTCAGTCATCCACACAATTCTCTTGCACTGCCTTCTTTCGAAAGATGTACCAGGAAAATTCATTTCCATCACTAAATCTGCGTACAAGATTAGCCGGAGCTGAGTTCGGGCTTATGGTGATCTTTCGCCCGATTTTTCCACGAGAAGTGGTGAACGTCAGGATTCGCCCGCCAATCCTGTCTGCGTTCACAGTCGATATGATCCTAGAGACCACCCTTTTGTCATGTGTGGCTAATAGTATCGAACTTTTTCCTGATGGAAAAGTGTCATGTTGAATACGCAAACGACATAGTTCTTCTATGTAAAGATCCATATAAGTTGCAAGCCTTTATAAATAGCCCGAAAAAGATTGTGGTAATGTTTGGGATGCATTTTTCACTTTAAAAGAGCAAGATACCGTTGCAGGACTGCGTTTATCCAACACCGAGTCTTTCGATACATGGGGAGACCATAGACTAAGTAGATAAGTTTTGTTATCTAGGCAGCTGCATTTTATCCGGCGGTTGAATATCGGATGAAGCGTCTTCGCGTATACAGAAGGCTGATTTGTAATTTCCCAGCCTGGGCCGTCTGTGGCGTCGACATGACATCCGTTTATCTATCAACGGTCGAGTGTACGCTGTAGTATTTAGGCCACTTTTTCTTCATGGCTTAGAAACATGACCACTTCGAGTAGGGGATACACAAAGTTTATCAGTATTCGAACACCGATGTATTTGTAGCACTGCCCCAATCTGTTCGGAATACTGTATCAACAATACTGAGGCTAGGTCTAAGGTATTAGGCAAGCAAAATAAACCACTTGATGAAACACTGAATCTCATTGAACTAGGGTGGTGTTGCTGTTGACCCCGAGTAGAATTCTTCGGCGTGCAATGTTCACCGAGGCGGACAGGGATTGGAAAGCAAACAATGATGACCAGTCCATGATATGTGAAATAGGAATTTAAGGCTTTCCAATGGACTTGGCAATGCGGGGCTTGTTAGTCTCCCTGGGTGGGGTCCAAGGGATCAGGTTAATGGGCGCTTTTGTGCGCCCGATGTAGATTGAGTTTTCAATATCCACTCATTTGTTGGATACATTAGAGGATATGGCTAAATGTCGTGGCCATTGTTGCTCCTGTATCCGCGCACTTTCTTTACCGACTTAATGCTGCTGGTTGTGGTTATTTTCCTACTCTGACTCCTAAAACTTCAAATTTGGGTTCCCGCTGAGAGATAGCAACCAGAATCCAGTGCTTGGTTAATGACTGTTCAAGCTGAACTGCGAGTGTTTCTTAAAAACCTCCACTTTGTCACACTTGCTTCTCACATGCTTCACAAACTGCTCATTTTTACCCCCTTTTTCTCAACTTCCCGTTTAGGGAAGACGATGAGAATCCCGAACAAGCTGCTGAGGCCAAGCGGCTAGCACGCAAACGTGATTTGGCGAAAGGCACATGTCAGTTGTCTAACTTCTTTAGTCCATCCTCGAAACCGAACGAGAAAGACAAACGAACCACAATTCGACAACCTTACTTTGCTCGCGCTGGTCTGGTTCATGTGGATGCTCTTATATGATGCCTCCGCTCCCCTCTCACTCCAACCGGAGTAAATTTTTTAACGATGGTTTCCAGTGCACAACGGTGATAGCTGACCGTTCAAACTACACATGTACCCCCGTCCGATTTTTCCTATATATATAACTCCTCGCTTCTTCCATTCCTGTTAGGCCTATTACATTTTCTGTATCCCAATCTATTTTTTTAGCAGAAGACTCCAGAGCTAACTATTCACTTTTCTTCAGGATTATCAACGTCATGCCCGGATGTGAATTACATGTATAAAGGGGAGTTTCTATTGGTGTTTTGTCTGATCTCCAGGATGGATTAAATGCTTATATTTTTTGTTGTTTAGAAGGTACTTTCTACCCCCAAGTTTGCCAAATGTCGCATCTTCATAAAGTGTTCGTTTGTCGAGTGTTCCAAAGTTTGTAAGAACTAATCCCAAACTTATAATTTTCATTGGTTTCGAACCTTGAAAAGTAGCACCACCATGATGTCGCAGTCTGTAAAATGTTCCCATTATCGCCCAATCCAGCCCGATTGAATCACTATTGTCGTGGCTTTCCAAAGAGTAACGCTCGATTGTCAAACGCTGTTGTCACACGTCATTGATCAAAACAACTCATCTACTGGACCGACCAGTTCAGTCTATTACTCTACATTCTGTCCCATAGTTAACGCACAAAAGGTCACCGACCGCACACTGTAAACAAGTCAAAGTGCCTGGGTGCGTGGGAAGCTGAGACAAACCACAGGCCACGTGTTCAGCCACGGTCGGTATCGAAGTTCAGTTCACCTGTGGTCTAAAGGTCTGACGGTCACAAGTACCACGAGGAGGCTGGTCTTGATTGAAAATTGGGCACGTCTGTGTGCGTGCGCCCGTGTGCACAAGCTGGAAACAGTGGTGAAATACGGCCGGGATTGTTAATTGCAAACACGTCAGTGGGGAAACGAAAATCAGTCGCTCCTAATCGCACCCATTCTAGGCAAGATTGACAGCATTCAGCTGATCTGTCTTTGTATCGAGAATAAGCGGAATGGCATCTAATCGACAGTGCGTTAAAATTTCGTTGGCTCTTCACAATCGCTTTGATAAAACAAACTGAAATTTCCACAACTGATGCTTAAAATTACAACGAACGTACGTAAAAAAATAACTTTATACAGACGGAGTTAAGATCCAATCTGTCAAATGTATGATTATACTGGGTAACATTGTCTTGCATTGTATGACTTTTGTAAGCTCATATACTTACTTTTTGGTCGTAACCATTCGCTCAGAAAACCTTCTCGTTCAAATTTCATCTTATACATAAAAAGAATTGAAACTCATGTACCGTAACTAATGCTTCATGAGCAGGTGCTTCATCCTGTTGGAACCATACACATGATCTTGGAACTGGTGTCAGTGCCTCCATAATCAAAGCTAGAAAGTTCTGAAGAATGTCCAGATGAGGCCCTACTTAGAATCAGTAAAATGAAATCTGTTTGTATCTGTGTCGTTTCCACCGATTTTCCATCGTCTTTCGTCGACGAGCGTGTTGGGGATTAGAGACTAAACTCCCTTGATCATCTCAGTAACACAACACTCAAAACTGTTATCTGCTTAACTGTTAGCCTGTAGTTTACTAACTGTTCTGTGTGGTAACCAAGGAAATGCCAAAACCATCTAAGATGTCACTGGAAAACTGAAATAGGCGGAGAAGCGTGCTTAGATGAAAGGACAAAATACATGTACAATAAGAATAAAATAAAACAAGTTGTATAAAACGAATTCACGATTGTTCACAGTTCTTGCCGTAGATATATGGATCCCAAACGTCGATCAACGTTCTCAGTGTAACTCAGTTCAGTTGCCAGAAGTTGGTGGCGCTATGTTAAATTGGTCGAGGTGGTGTAGGGACGAGTGCTGAGAGGTTAGCACAAAACCTGAAATATGTATTGGCTACAGCTAGAAAGCTGGCTCAGTCTATTTCAAGACACAAGAAATCGATGTAGCGCAAGAACGAATGATTTACTGAGAGGTTTAATGTTATGCAGTAGTGTGTGCATGTTCGGAAATGCGAAGTGTAGAGATTTCTCTAGCTTTTCTCGCATATTAATGATCAATATGACAATGAATACCGGTTCCCTGCTTAGAGTCAACTTCATTGAGGTGCCTAGGGATAGCAATAAATGACGGGAAACTAGCTGAGTGATGCGCTAATTTCGTTGCACAAACTTCAGTTCTTTCTTTCTATCTGCGTGAGATAAAATCCTAATGGAATGGTTTTAAGCGAGTGTTTTTGACTGAAATGTAAGCACATGAACTCAGAAAAGTCATACAATGAAATACACTGTTTTATTTTGGATTATTTGGGTGCCACTGAAGAAGTGAAAAGATTCTGAGTCGGCACATCAGGATGTCAGTGTGAGATCGTGAACAGAAAACTCAATAGACGAGAAGACAGATTCTGGGTGATGGTTTCTACACCAAAAGCAACTCAAACCTCTGTGGCTAACTGTTTTGGCGTTTCGCAGAAAGCACCGTGCAGAATGTGATCGCGAACAAAATTCTGGTTCAAGATCGCATCCATATAAGTCACAGTCTAGAAAAATGTCTTATGAGAGTGCAACAAAAATTCGACGAAGTTGATGTTCATTTTCCTGTAGTTCCTGAGGATGAGTGAAAAACATTTGTCCCAAATAAATTCGGGTGTTTGGTTATGTTTATCAAGATCAATAAAAAGACAACTGGCGAGAAACAAGTGTAGACGGTCTAGGAGATCGGATTGGCCAGCGCCGAGGCAAACACATTTGTGGGTCAACAGTTTACCTATCAACACAGCCTCGCAAAAAGCCAAGGGCTTTGTATCCCGGTTTTGTGCAAGATTCGAGCTAGATTGATCTGATTACGAAAGGTCACGTGGTATTTCTCGACGGATGAAGCCGCACTGGCCATTTCAGTACGTGTTCTTTCATTTTCCGACTGACATCGATCCGTTTCGCTTATGTAGGTGTCACCCCAACTGCAGGTCAACCGATAAATGACTAGGCAAAATGGGTAATAGGCTTTTAGAGCGGACCCCCACTGCTATCATTTGTTGCGGACTAAGATGAACGAATTATTGATCGGCAATCAGGTGCGATCGTTCAATCACTTGACTTTCAATCAAGGAACATAGGGTTTTAATTGCAATGCTTTTCATTCGAATTGTCAGCAGCATGACCGGGAAATTTTTAGAAACGTGTTCCGTTGAGAATCAAAGGATGTGTGGTATATCAGGATACCAAAAAGGGAGCATAACATATACAGAAAGTGAAAAATCGGCTTGCAAAAGCGAAGTTGGCGGAAACTTCGTTCTCCCTAAGTTCAATGAAACGCAAGTAACCAAATAAATGTGGCATTATCAGAATCATGCGTCAGAGTAAGTCGCAGAGAAGGTAGATCCAAAATGGTTTATGGAAAAGGTTCATTTTCTCGGAACGATTGTTATCACTACAAATGTGGACAGGGGTATTGCCTTCACTTAGTGCGTCAGCATTGAAATTGAAAACTCGTTGCAATCGAGAAGTTGGGTCTTAACAACACGCATCAAAGACGCCTTGCCGTTGGTCAGCCTCAGTCTCTGGCAAATCTACCGCGCATATATTGCATAATAAAACATAAATGGGGAAATGAAATTTTTTTTGTAAACTTACGAATAATCTCAAGCATCTAAGATATATTCAGAAATGCGGATGTCTGTCCACGCAAAAGTCCAATCAAATACGAGTAAAACGGTAATGCATTTGTGATTTTCCGACTTCGTTAGTAGAAGCATCAGGAGACGCAACACTCTAACTTTGAAATGCAGCGGTTACTTAAAAAATAGCGCTTTTCTCCTTGCCTATGGGGTATGTCATTTCACGGACTTCGGTGTATCTGATGGTTATTTTTGCACATTGACGGAACATACGTGGAGAGAAACGTCGACGGAATTCTCATCTGCTATTCATTTGTTGTGCCCTAATAAATGCGGTTTACTAATGCATTTGTAGCATTGATCGGGCTCGGTGTTATCAGCAAAGCAACTGTGTGGATAGTAATCTTTTTGATAATCTGAAAAAGAGAAAAATATTCAGTCCCAGGAATTCACTTGGAAATAGTCAAAACAACGATACCGATAGGCTTGGCTTTCGCGTACATAAATGACTTTAAGCAGTATTAGTTTAAGGCTTGTGTAGGACTCTGAAACCGGGTCATTAGAAAGCGGTAGTTTTGATCTCTTTGTCGAGATCAAAAAGGTGGGCGCCCTGGAGATTTTTGTAATCGAAATGGATCCGACAGATACCACGACGAAAGCAGTTGCGTCCCCAGAGCGTTTTATACGCAAATCTAGTCGTGGTCTCATTTACATGAAGAAACGGAACGCATTCGTCGGTTCCATTGGACGATTGACGTCAAACGAGCAACGCTTGATGAAACTGGTAGCTCGTAACATCCAACTACGAAGTTCTTCTTTGGCAGGTTATCGCTTATTTGTATGAGAAACTGAAATTCCGTGCCGCGAAAGTACACTCAGTGTAGTAAACGCGGTTGAAAACAGCGGAAACATCAGGTATATCTAAATCCACGATTGGCTCTTGCATTGCTTTCATAATTTCCAAGTCCCATGCAAATTTTCGTAGTCCAGACTGTCCAGTTATCAGTATGACCTTTGAAATAATTGAATCGACAAACAACTGAATGGAAGTGGAATGGAAATCCATTCTGGCTGTTCAATGGTTCTGACTAATCCTCTTTAGAAATCAACCCTCCGTACCAATCCCTTCCGGTCGATGTGAATAGTTATGGTGTTCTAAAATACAGTATCAACTCTCTGCTCATCCCAACTGGAAATTTGTACCCAGCAGCATGCAGAGTGGCTTTCGTCAAATTCCTTCACGAAAATGTTACATGATGTGGCATTCTTTGGGCGTTGACAACTAGTCACAGACACACCGACTGGCTCTATGATGGTCGTTTTCTCAGTACGCTCAAGTCTGTAAAATGTTGCACACCTCGGGCAAGGGTAATATTGCAATTTTTTGTAAAGAGAAGTGATACATTTTTAAGTTGGGTATTCGGTCACTACTTGTGTGATGAGTGAATATACTACTTGGTAAGTAGTTAATTGCTGAAAATGGAACTATCGCCAGTCGCGGATTACCAACGCCGCTATGCCCAAGAGACTGAACGCAATAAGGTGAACAACAACAGGCGAACAACGCGACTGCTTCTCCGTCGGATGATGACTGTCTTCAAGTGAAGGGGACAGTGACTTTGCAAACAAGCATGTTTGTAACGTTTGGTTTGTTTTGTCGATGTCCGAACAAGCTATTTGCAATAAACAACCTGCTACCCAAGCACGTCTTGTGGATTATAACACTTGTAATATGCAAGGATCTGCGCACTTCCGCGGAGGTTGCTTGTACTCGATCTGCAAAACAAAGGGAATAAAATTCCACGAGCCCAGAGCTCAGTAAATACATCAGCGGGATCCTACATTTACACTAATCGGACACCAATATGTCTGCCAACAGCCTGGTCACCACACACTATTTTTCTTTCCTACTTCGCAGCTCATCGATTTCATCATCACTTGCCTCTCTTCGTTCACCACGAATCCTCTAGACAATAATAAAAACCCCAAAACCCTTTTACTTTGTAAGACCCCAACCCACATGTCACCTTCAAGCGATTAAACCAGCCTTTGGAAGCTCTGAAGTCAGGCTTGTCTAAAGTGACGGCAAATCTCATGGCCTTCTCAAAGATAACACTTTCTACCATAGAAATTTCACCTGTTTCGCTCATCCTCAAGAATCACTGGAAAGTGACACCATTCACGTTGTCAACTTTCTGCTGCATTCTTAAATGAAAAATGTGTACACTCTGACCTGCACAGACTCGATCCTGAACCAGAATGTTGTTTGCGATCACATTCTGCATGGTTTTCCGGAATGCGCCAAAAAGTTTTACCTTCGGTTCAGAAACCATCTGCAGAATCTTCACTCTCTCATTTGTCGATTGTTTTCCGTTCATAATCACCCAATAACAAGACGCACTGACTTCCTGATGAATAAGCTCAGAATCTTTTCACGTCTTAGTTGGTAGCTAGCAGACTGTGATAGTATTGACTGATCCGTTGCTAACACCCACCTGCTTTTACTAGCAGACCAGAACATGACTGCTATTTAATTCGTCGGCCCAATAGATGACTTGTTTTGATCAGCCGCGTGTGAGAACAGTCTTAGGTAAGCGGGTGCTACTTTTTGGAAGCCCATCCCTATACTGATTTAATGAGGTCGGTTTGAGCGATATTGGGAACACTTGACAAACTGCTACTTTGTGAAGACGCGACATTTGACAGATCTGAGCGTACAGGTATGGGTAAAACAACGTGAATAGAACATCTGTCCGATTAAAATGTCACTCAGGTGAGGTTGAAATGGAGAGACGAGATTCATTCTCAACAACTCAATATTCAGACCAAGATATTAAATTTCTCATCACCACGGGTTATTAGCGTTCTAATCCAGAAAATGTCAGATTACATTGGAGTCCACACTCGGTGGATGGATACTCGCTTCTTGACTTCTGACAGATCAGTGCTTCCATCGTTGTTTCAGCGGAGGCATCAGGCTGACGATAACGGTTACTCGTGGCCTGATCGTTTATACCGAGCAAAAAGGGGTTAGTTTTTAGGAGCTCGTTTCAACAGTTAGTAGGTAGACTATCGACGCGGATCAGAACGAAATTGGCGAACGATGTATGATTCGTGATGTATAACTGCCCCGGACGTACGATGCCTAGTAGTCCGATTTTGACCAGTTTGAACCGAAGAAACCCAAGGACTTAGGTTGTTAGACTGCCTAGAGGAAGGTTACTCTCACTAACCGAAACGTCGGATAATTGTACCTTTTCCACTGAAAACGACGTGTTATTGGCATTACGTTTTTTCTCGTTGAACCCTAGGATAGTCTATCCGCTCACAGGCATCGTCCATGCTATTACGGTTGGTACCGATAAATCTACGGCCATTTTATCCAACTAGGAAATCGCCTAACGATTACTGGTGTATTCGAACAAACGGCGCTAGTTTGTGCTGTTAAAAATAACAACTTGGTTCAGTAACAGCTTGGAAAACCACATTCATTTTGAACTAGAAATCTTATTTACGAAGCGACCTAATCACTCATTGCCCTCATAAATCAGCGAAGTGCTACGGCACCGATGAAAATACTCTTGTCCCTTTGAGCCAGATCTATTTGACTTTAGATTCCCATTACGGGATGTGCCTTTACAGATCAGGCGTTTGCATCAGAAACTGGTCGAGCACATCGCGGCGTGGCTACAGAAGGTCTTTGAAAGCTATTTCGCAATAATGGCATTTTCAGTGAGACAAAACCACACAATTCTCCACCCGAACACATTCCTGAGGGGAGAGAATTTGCGTATTCTGTAATAACGTCTTTCAAGTAATCTATCTCGGTTTTTGAAAATGCTGACCCATTACTGTTACCATTCAGATTTTATGTGAACAACAGGAAGGTTTAAAAAATTTGTCTCTTCTGCGGCAGGAAATGTTCCCCTCCTTACTTCCCTCGGATTTCGTTATTTTTAATGTTAATTTTGACAACTGCAATGAGATGATCATGGATAAGGTATTCAAAAGAATGGTAATGATCTATTCATTGTACTTTGTGACGGACAAGACTTGCCTCCAGGATTGAACCGATCAACCAACTTTTTTACATACTCAGTCTAAATTTTATCTGATTTCGGCTGTATCCCGATGAGGATCTGAACACCAATTGGCAGAAAGGAAATAGACTCGGGACTTGTGTAACGTTTCACAACTAATTGCATTCGTGTGGTCGCTTTCTATGGAATGAATAGAACAACTGATCAGCTGACTTGGTTAGATTACTAATCAATAGAACATTGATTCTTGAGTATCGTTCCATTCACAAATGTTGTCACGTATGTCGAAATAGCCGTCTTTTGACTTGTTCGTTCACAGTGTGTCGATCTGATTGTCCCATGCCGAGTGCAAGGCATATTGACCAGATCGACCGATCGGTTCTCTCCGAAGTGCATGACTAATAATGCTGCACAACAATATGTCTGACTTTAGCGATCTGGTGGGAGCATTTCGTGCCTACGTTTCTCCAGTAGTTGCGATTTTCGGATTGTTGGGTAGCCTTTTCATTGTAATTGTGTTTTCCCCGGAACGACCACGAACACGATTCTCCATCTACGCTATCTGTCTAGCCATATCAAATGCGATCACATTGACTTTCAATACGGTTGTGGATGATTTTATGGGACGAGGATTGTTCTATGCTACTAATCATACATGGTACTACAAACTGGATGCCACATCTCAGTTCGGTTGTAAACTGGTTGAATATATTTCGAACTCGATGTACTTTACCACTTCGTATATCATTGTCGTATTCACCTTGGATCGTTTGTTGACTGTACGCAAACCGATCACATTCTATTCGATTCATCATCGTCGATGGGCCACTGGTATCTGCGTGGTAATCTATCTGCTGGCACTGATTGTTAACATCCCGCTGATTTATGTACAAACTCTGGTCGCGGACAGACACAGTCGTACGAATTTCACATGTCGCATGATTGAGGATCATCCAGTCGCGAAATTCAGTATCACTTTTGAAGTCATTTTCACGTTCACTGTGCCGTTTTTTATTGTTCTCATTCTGAATTGTCTGATTGGAGCCGCGCTGTGGAAATTAAAACATGAACGTAAACGTTTGGTTCCTGCGGATCGTGTGCGAAATCAGCTGGAAATGGGCCGAGTCACTGGACATTTGGCATTGAGCACAGCATTCCTATTGCTCTATATGCCTATGGTTTGTCTCGTATTGATACGTCTTCATCTGACTCTGATTCACGTGGATCGTCACAGTCCGTACGCGGTGAAGATTATTGATCTGTCCCGATTTTTCTCTTCCATGAAAGATATCACTTACGCGATAAATTTCCCCTTGTACATGGTATATCTGAGTAATTTTCGTCGTAGATTTCTGAGAATATTTTGTCCTTGTCTTTTGCGAGTTACCACCCACCGTCAAGCTACGCGAGCATTTTCTCAAGTGCCCGCGAAATCAATGCGTTCTGTGCACACTTTTAAGCCCACGTGAATGGCAGATTGACCATGAAAGGTTGACGTGTGACTTATTCGTGGAAATGATTTTTCTCGTGTTTGTTGTCTACATCACTCTATTTTATTTCAACTCTGTCGGAATATGGTAACGTGTTCAGAAAGAATAATATCAACTATTTTTTTTAATAAAAAGAGACTGTTTTTATGGGTTGAATTGTGGTTATGCAAGATGGGGTAAGCAAGTTACCACGTAGTATTGCTGATGTTTTTTGTACATAACAGTTAATGCGATAAGCTGGTTATCTGCTGATTTCACTGTCCGTTCTGCAGAACTTATAGAGTCATCCGAGGTAGTTCGCTAATTAATCCGATGCTTGGGTGATACCAACCGCTATTAGTGATCCTGGAACATTGGCTACCGCGATATCCGTTTGGATTGACGGGCAGATGATGAAAGTGTTCAGTTCATGACACGGCTTAAAATATTAGAACTTTGCACGATGAAAGTGCTCTTGTGAGGCGTGTTAGAGTTGCCAAGTTGGCTGTTCAAGACTGATATATAGAAATTAGATGCATGGTTTTGGATCTTCCGGAACGCCGTGAATCAGATCCCCGTTTGTTGTAGAAGTGATTTGACAATTCATTTACACACGCACTGAGTACCTTCTCGATCGGATTTTTTTTAAATGAACCACGTGGAGGAGAATATCACTCAGAATGCCTGGTTGCTGGTTTTGCCTACCTTGCCCGTCTGTGAACTGGAGAATTGACGGAAAAATACGGTATCAGTGTTTGGTTGTTCAGTTACCAGTTTTGAAAAACGCTTCTTCAGAGAGCTGTTAAAAATGCTTGTGTTTATTCAGGAATATTATTCATAATACAACATACCCGTCGCAGAACAGAACAGAACAGACAGACAGCAATATTTTAGTTGACACCTTTATTGCATTTCGTTGATATGCTCCATCTATGTAAAAACATAGGACGGAGCTACCATGCTCTTGTAATCACATTGCGTATTGAGCTTATCTCTCTCTGAAGTCAGTGCTCGATCGGATGCGTGCATAGTTTCTCCATGGGGCGACTATACCTATCAAGAAGAGTATCAATAGAGGATAAGCGCATGAATAGGCTTGGATTCATCGTTCCCATCTTTTTCTTTATCCCATTCAAAAGGATCATAGAATTCTCAACCAATAAGCACAGTTCCATTACTAATTTATCGGAAAATTTACGTTTTGCGAACTCTCTTTTACTCTTGAATCTCCGTCCCGTTTTTGGCGGAGGTTCTACAGGTTTTGATGGCAATCCCAGGATAAAAAGAAAGAGGGCGAAATCTGAACTAGCTCACCTTGGTGATTCGGATCAGCCCGGACGGAGCGAGGTGGCGCAGTGGTAGCACGCACGCCTTCGAGGTGAAAGGGCTCGGGTTCAAACCCTGGGTGTGGCAAAGGATATGCAACGCTGATGAGCTCTAACAAGGGCGAAACTCCGGTCTGGTGCTTACGAGTGCAGGTTGGTCGGGCGACCTGAGGTTCGCGCGCGAAAGGTGGAGTACAAAGGCAGTCAGCCATACAAAAAACCGAGGGATTTTTGAGTCATTACCATTCCTGGAACACTGTACAAATCTTCTTCGATCCTCATCACTGATCATCTTCCGTTTGCGAAGAGAATCTGTATTCACTTGTTCGCTTCTTTCGATTATCTCAGTTTCCTCCGCGGGGACTTCTGCAAATATTGATGCACTCCATCACGACAAGACTGCATCTTGACGTGGTGTGATGGCTTGCCTGCCTCTACGACCCAACGATTTATACAGGATAGCTTGATTAAGCCGGAGAAACAATCATGTCTGACCGGTCAATGGGTAGAGACCAGACAAAGTTCGGTCTCTTGGTCCTCCAGGTTGAGGGTCGATTTAAGCTGGCAATTCAGTCGGTAAAATCAGTGGAAGAATAATTGATCGAAGCAAATGGGCTTCCACTGAGCCATCCCGCTGCATTGCAGATAGGTTCTCGTTAGAACTAAAGGCTTTGAATGAGAACCGTAATCGTTCTTCTGCTTTGTAGCTGGACACCCTAGCAGTACCCGTCTAATATCTCCCATGAATTGCACGAATAGAAAGAATTCCATACTGCATCGGTCATCGCGCGGGTTAATTAAAACCGCGCTACCCATTTCATCGTGCGGGGTGGGTAGTGATAAGTGGGCTACTGCTCTGAGTTCCCTCTCTTGTATACAACCTTTGTCTTCTGCCCCCAACCACCTCTCTTTGCCCCATCTTTCCACCCATAATGCTCCCACTGATAACACGGTCGATACTCGCAACGATTCACTGTCAAACAGTGTCGGGAATAATCCTCTGTCTGGCAACTCACATTTCCTCAAGCCTCGTCAGCCTCTCGACCTCGGCTCCTTCAACGTGCGTACACTCATTCAGGCCGGTCAGCAGGCGTGCCTAGCCCTCAAAATGAACTCTCTGAAGATTGATGTCTGCTGTGTAAGTGAAGCGCGTATCTAGGATTTGAGCAGTGTGATTCAACTAACTGCTCCTGGTATCTCATCAAGGTATTTCCCGCGAAATTCTGGAGACGAAGTAGCTCGAGCTGTAGGTCAACTTCGTGTAGTAATAGTCTTGACTGACAAGGCTGAGGCTTCCCTTTTAGACTGGATCCCGGTTAACAGTCGTTCGTGTGTTGTGAGACTCCAAGGGTCAGTTAGCGTTCCAAAGGATAGTTGTGTTAAGCGCAATTTGTTTGTGATCTCGGCGTACGCCCCAACGGACTGCAACTCTGACACGCAGAAAGATGAGTTCTGTAGTGAACTCGCCACCCTCGCTCGCAGCAGTGAAGGTTCTGACATTGTAGTTCTAGCAGGTGATTTTAATGCACAAGTTGGCAAACTTAGTGTGTCAGAAGCCTGTTTAGGTGGGTGTTGTGCTTTACCTGCTAAGCGTACCGATAACGGGGATGGGCTACTCCAGTTTTGTACAGACAATCGATTTTTCTTGTCTAGCATCAATTTCCGACACAGCTTGCGTCGCACAGCGACATGGCGCTTTTACTCTACTGGTACGCTAAGCCAGATTGATCGTATCGGAGTACCTTCCGGTGGCGCAGTTCTGATCACAACTGCAGATCTCACTGGTCCACGTACGTACAGTCAGACCATGGATTAGTTTCAATGCGATTGTCTCTCCAGCTCCACGGTAATCGTCGCAAACCACAAACCCGGTTAGCTGTGCTACGTATGTGTGATCCAGAAGTACGCACCCGTTATGAGCAGGAGTTAGCACATGAACTAGGATCTACGACAAATAGTGATGTAGATGAGCATTGGGCCCATATCGACCAGGCGATGCACGTATCAGCAGGTTTCGCCTGTAGTCCTAGATCCGTTGTCCATAAAAGACACTGGATCTCACAAGAGTCCCCGAGTATAACGAAACAAAAGCGTCAGCTCTCGAACAGTAAGGAGATGAATGAGACACGAAGATATCTGCAGAGGCGAACTGCGAAAAGCCCTAAGAATGATCGCGAAAATTGGTGGGCTAGGGTAGCCGACGAAATGGAAATAGCGGCTGCTTCAGGTAACAGTCAAAGACTGTTCAAACTTATTCGTGACATCGGCGAACGGCGCCCCGCGGTCAGCGAAGCTACATGCAATAGAAATAGAGAGCCTGTTCACGGCAAACAGCAAAGGCTTGACCTTTGGACCGAATACTTCAAGGAACAGTTTAGCTGTCCTTTGTCAACAACTGCAAATCCTTGGGTAGCATCAACTGAGCCCCATCGGAAGTGGAAGTAGAGTCATGTATTGGATTACTAAAGTGTGGGAAAGCGGCCGGTCCCGACGAACTTCTTCTACTTCTTTTCAAACTGGGTGGAAATGCTTTGATAAAATCACTTACCGTCTTGCTCCGTGACATTTGGGACGTGGAGCGTATTCCGTTAATATGGGGTGAGTCATTGATTGTCCCCATCTTCAAGAAGGGAATACGCAATGGCTGTAGTAATCATCGTGGGATTAGCTCAATTCCGATAGTCACCAAAGTATTAGCCTCGATTTTGCTGCGTCGTCTGACATTGGCTCGCGAAAGCAACACCCGCGAGCAACAGGGCGGATTCCACCCAGATTTTTACTCTTCGCCAACTGGTTCGGGACGCGTCATACGCACCGTCGACCGACAATATTGATTTTCTTAGACTTGAAAGGCGCTTTCGATTCAGTTGATCGAGCAGTGCTTTTCAGTGTTGTTCAGCGAAAAGGTATGCCCCAGAAGTTCGTCAACCTATTGAGGTCATTGTATTCTCATACTTCTGGCCGCGTTAGAGTCCACGGTGAACTATCCGGTCGGTTCGAAACGACCAGTGGTGTTCCACAAGGATAACCCATCTCTCCATTTCTGTTCAACTTCTTCATGGACGAAATAATGGAGAGTGCGCTGCAAAATCTTCAGGATGTGGGCGTCGAACTAGGAAATAGTGAAAAGCTATGTGACCTAGATTATGCGGGCGACGTTGTCTGCTTGTTCGAATGCACGAAATATGCTGAACTTGCACTAGGCAGACTCGCAAGAGCTATAGCTCCATTCGGCATGCGCTTTGCACCTTCACAGTGTAAAGTGGTGTTGCAAGCCTGGACGTCAACGATTCCGAGCTTGATGCTCAATGGGAAAGTGCTGGCAATTGTCGACCGCTTGACTTACCTCGGCAGCAGCGTGACAATGGATGGGAGCACAGAAGTAGAGGTGAGCACGCGCATGCCCAAGGCTCGAGCGGCGTACGGTGGACTGAAGCACTTGTGGCGCCGACCTGACATTTCACTGAAGTTGAAAGGTCATATGCGCTGTGCCACGGTATGTTAAGTTTTGTTGTATGGTTGCGAGACTTGGGGTTTGCTTGCGGAAGACACTCGTCACGTTGAGGTTTTTGACCACCGATGTTTGCGTAGTATCTCAAAGATTGGGTGGAATAGCTGACTGAGTAATGCTGAGGCCAGAAAGCGAGTATTAGGTATTAATTCGAAGAACGTTCTGTCACAGCGTATCCAGCTTAGTAGACTTCGTTGGTTGGAGCACGTGTTACGTATGGCAGACACACGTCTACCATGCCGTGTCTCATTCTCTGTTCCTCCTCAGGAGTGGAAGAAACCACGTGGAGGTCAACAGATGACGTGGCAGCGAAGAATGAGAAAATGTACAGTAAATTTAGGAAAAGTAGATGCTTCACGTCTTCGTGGTTGGGGTCCAAAAGATCCATCAACCAGTTGGCTGGAGACACTGAAGGATATGGCAGCGAACCGTGAACAGTGGCGATCGTGTTGTCACTTTCCATCGAATCAGAATGACTGATCGATGTGCGTTTGTAAAATTAGACTGTGTTCCGTGTGTGTTGGCTATAAGGGCATTCTTTCCTTTTCCCACCTGTGTAGGTCCACTCCCTGTCCATCTTGTATATTCATGCTTTCGGATTCAACGTGCATCATGGTGAGAAAAGCAGTGGTTAGTGGGGCTTGCCCTACTGTTTAAGGCTGCACGATGATGGTGATGATAGATGCACTCATTCAGCCGGTTAATTAGATAGTGATGGAGGCTTATTCTACGTCCAGCACGTAGTCGTTCACGTGACTTTCACAAAGTTACCAAGCCTCATAACGGGGAAAAAAACTCACGTTTTTTCATTGCTCATTCGTGCATGTGTGCAGTGGACGGGGCGTGTGCGCCGCAGTGACAAAGGCCCACTACACTACTACGGCTAGCCGACATCCAGACTCTGAGACTTTGAGTGACGGAGAACCACATGAGGCCCGAGTAGGTCAGGTGTGGTAGCGATCCGGACAACAATGGGGATTATTTACTACCACCTCTGACCTCCGACGTGGTAATCAAACACTTCAAGATATTCGACCACCACCGGCCATCTTATTGGGTTGGTCACTGCATCCTAGGCCGTGGTTGCCAAGTGACTGTCAGTCACTATTAAAAGATCGCCAGCGGCCACTTTACGAGTGTCAGTGACCGCTAAACGATCTCCGGCAATTACCAAGTAACAAGAAAACCTGCAGTCCTGTAGAACGTTCGATCCGAGTGTCATTTTAAAGCACATCTGTAACATTTTGTGCTACGAATTAAAGAATTATCCGTACCATTTCGTTTAGTTGAACGTTTTGTGTACGCCTGTATCGTATCACTTTGACTTTATCGAACCCCTGTGATTTTTCCCGGACTGCTTACAAGGGATTCCAAGCTTATCTCCAGGTCACTCAAGCGTGTTTCAAGATACAAGGTCATTCCAAGCGCTCACGTTTCTCGGTATTTGTTAACACAACATTCTAATATTTACCACAAACTGTCTGGAAAAATAGTAGCTGACGTCACTCATCCACTTAGCAGCGATCCTATCAAATGCGTCTCAAATTCTGCTACTCGGGCAATTTGCAAACACCTATTCGCTCGTACAAAAGCTTACAAATCTTTTGTTATCTCCTGTCTTTTCGATATTCGAATTTCATATCTAAGTTTCAAAATCGCTGATACCCCAGTAGCGCGTTTTTGCGTCCTTAGCAGTTAGCCCCGTCTGGGTGGTGTATCCCGAAGGATCCAGCTCTCATCACTGACATTATAGGTGTCTATGATTTGGTTAGGGTATCGCAGGCCTCCGCCAGTTCAAATTACCATTTTCTAGATGCCTTATTCGGTTGCGCCGAACTCTTCCTACAATTCGAGAAAAAGAAGATCCGCACTCTTTTTCGTGACTGCCTCAGTGGTTAACCTCGTCCATCTTGATCTGACCTGTAGTTATGTGATGAGTATCACAAAGCCCGAACTTTCCTTCCCCATTTTGAGCTAACATGCTGGTTTGAAATCAGGTTTATACATCCTTCCTGATATTCAATTGAGCTCAATGACCAAAGTGGATTTCATCTATCAATCACTGACTGAAGTCAAATTTTTACCGGTCTGATCAATATGAGTTCGTTTTTCACAATCCCAGCATCGGATTTTGATCGTCAGATTGCTTTTCTTTTCTCCTGTCGACCGGACGTTGGGTTCCTACAATAGTCGCCGTAAATTAACTTCCGTTCTATAAATTAAGTTTGCTGGGTCATAAAAAATGCCGTGGATCCCATGACGAACAAGACGGAAACCCAGAATATCACCAAAACGAGAGCTACCTAGGCTGGCAAACATTAGTTATAACATCAATGATGGAGCGTCCTCAATCAAGTTTTGTAATTTGGATTGTGAAAAAAGCCGAAAACAGAATCAATCAAGTCGATATGCGGCACGCATTTTTTTCGCACCGTGTCAACCAAGACCATCATGTTATTGGCGCCAGTTAAATAATAAACATTTATGGCAAAACATGTTTACCTTGTTTTAAATTGAATCTTTCGCGATTATACAATCATATTTTTTTCAGGATGGTTTTAGTGGTAGGATCAAATCGGTTCTAAGTTGCATAGACTTCGGTCGATCATTTGTTGATGTTAAGCAGTAAACTGCAGTATCTTTTGTAGTTTAAGAGTCAAAAGCCGTACCGTAAGAAATTTACGCTGTAGTTTAGAAACGTGATTATCAAGAATTCTATCAGCAGGGATCGAGCTAATGGTCAGCCCGGAACTTTCACACTCAATTCTTGTTTTATTCGGAGCGAGAGTTATTGAGGGGTTCTCGTCCACAATGTTGCACAGATAAGCAATAATACCATCCAAAAATTCCCTTTTCTTGAGGCTTCGTTTGGACCCAGTTTGTTGCTCTCTTTTTCCAATGTCTCAGCATATTTTAGTGTCTATACCGAGATTTTGAAATATCATTTTCAAATTGTCACCTTTTATGGCACATAGTATAATGCGCAAGCGATCTTTATTTCTGAGAGTTTTTCTTTTGCGTAAAGGATTTTCGTTTTCTGGGTTCAAATCGATTACAGTCGTTCTTCTTTACGTCGCAGTTCCATCATTGCTTGCTTCACTGTATCGCGATTTATTTCCCCGGAAGCACACGACCGGTTTCGCGGTTGTTGCCGCTCATCAGGTATGCGTACCCGGTACTCCTCTGCCCACTCGTCTTTATACTTGTACACTCCGATGTTATATGTTCACTAGAATCTAATTTGAATCGTCTGGAGTGTGAATGGATATTCTTCATTGAAGAGCCCACAAATGAATCACAACTGTGATTTCTCATAGTTATTCGTGTCTGGGTCACTGCTAACTGTTCGTTGGGTTAGCATATATATATATATATATATATATATATATATATATATATATATATATATATATATATATATATATATATATCACTTGTCTGGTTTCACACTGTTTGACAAACAAAACATGGTACAATCGGGAAGGAAGGGGTAGATAGTCCGAGTCCAAGATTTGTTTGTGGACGCAATACTGCCAGTTTGCCCAAGCCAAAGTAGGTGGTCTTCCTAGGGACCCACAACCGAAGCCTTCAGGTATCCAAAGCTTAACCCACAAGGCAGCGAGACGAAACATGGGGTCTGTAACCCACTGGGGGCCGATGACTGATTGCTCAGATCATTAGTCCTTCGGATAAGGCCAAGCATCCTGGGTGCCCAGTGCACCTCTACGCCACAGATGCCGATGAGCATATCGATGTACGCCTCATACCCCACCCGTGGTTGATTTGGAATCACGGTTTAGCCATCTCCCTTAGACTGACTATTAGTCAGCCAACCCGATGGAGAGTGCTGGGCATTTTCTTTCGTCCTCTCACTATAGCAGGAACACCTCCGCCACGGGAAGGCAGTGAGTAGTACTTCTTCAGCAGAGGCTGTGTTAAACGCACGGTCACTTGGGGGCATTTTGAGAGGTGTTCAGGAAGAGTAGCCATTTCGGAGCCTGAGACACCCACCCCTGACCATATTGACGCATTTGGAGGTGACTCTGGGACTTGGAGTAATTGAGATCCACATAGGGTCCCAATAGGTCAGGTGTGCTAGCGATACGGACGACAGTAGATTACTGACTACCACCAAATTAACCGTTGATGGTGGGGGTTCGAACTTCTGATTTCTAATGTGCTAATGATGTGACATTCGCATTTCGTATGACTTTCAACTCGGGATAAACAATCTCGGTCCGGATATGGTTATTTATGTGAGTCGAACCGCAAGGAAACTATCCAGACGCATCAAAGAACATCATCCACGGTGGCTTGGACACGGAGAGAACGGATCCATATCAAGTTCCATTACTGCGCACTTAGCTGAAACCGGTCACTCGATAGACATCCACCCAGCCTTTACAAAGGTTTATCGCGTCCGGCAACATGCATGAAGAACAATCAGGCTTCGGACGCTAGCAACTGCCGAAGCAATTAGCATCCGTCTTTCGGGGCCAGAACCATGCGCGCAACGAAAGATGGTTCAAGCACTCCAACTGACCTGGCCAACAGTCGATTACATCATACATGAGCGTGGCTTTGACGTAGGTTATTCATCACCTGTTACGCAACCCAGTCATTTATGCAAGTGTTACATAGTCAACGTTGACTCATCCGCACGCTGGTCATCCCATTCGATTTCAAAAACTGAATAAGACACTTAAAACTCTTCCGATTAGCTTTCTACAATTATTCATTAACACACGTGATTGTAATGGCTTGAGTATGAAATCACCGAAAACATATGTTCGCCTACATCCTGTGTTCTGATTACTTTAATGGGCTTCTTTCGCGATCTGAATTTCTAATCTATTCACTTCTTTTTTTGTGGATCGCATAATTTCCCCGGATATCGTTGGAATGAAATAGGTCACCGACTACTTTGTTCTGCATAATGTTTTTCGGAGAACTTATTTCATCTTACCCAGAGTGAGTGCCTTGTGCTATGGTTAAACTGCGGCTCAAGACTCTTGAACTGAGGTACAAGGTTTGCAACCTACGGCGTTTGACTCTTATTCTACGGAAAATACTCTCGTACGAGTTACAGTGGAGTTCATGTTTATATCAAGAAATGAACGCCCGCAGTGGATGAAAGTGGAAAATAAGTAAATTCAAAGCATGAAACGAAATTTCCCTTGTGAGGGAACATGTCAACCCACCGTTCATGGATAGCCAAGTCACGTTGGCGGTCGGCGCTGATGCGGTATCAAGCCCAAGGCTTGAGACAACGGAACCTCGAGTGAAAAGACAGCCGATCGCTGGAATGGATCGATGGATGAGAGTTGAGTCTTGTCAGCGTTGTTCAAGCATCAAGGCGTGGTCACCCGCACCAGTCGGACGAACGCGTTGTGTGCAACGGGTAGGCGAATGTGAGAGCAATCTATAGATTCTTTGTTTTTTGTTAGAAAAACGACATTGACTCTGAGGCAGAATTGAGTTCTCGCTAGAATCAGTGTAACGGAACAAAACACTCCGGGAACAGTTTATGTGAGGAAAAGGACTGCTACAATGGGCAGCCCTGGTCTGATTATCCCAGTCTGAAAGAAAACACGAGTTACTGAACCGGAACAATGTGCTGAGATTTCTTTGCGGAGCGGTTTCACAGGATAAGTGCAACGCGATTACAAATCGATAAAAACACTGAATAGGATGATGCGCAAGAGGCGACAGAAAAGGCTGACCAGTCACGTGCGGCCTGATGAACATGAACGTGCATCAACTACGGTGTGAAGCGGACTGATTTGTGATGTCACTACAGGGCGGTCAACAAAGCAGTTCAACACGTGTTTGTGACCAAGTGTCAATAATTTTGCTTATCGCAACAAATCGCATCCTGTTTGCAGTAGAAATGACGATGAACGCTGTACTTCATCTTCCACGGATGGTACATAATGTATCATCCGAACAATGCAAATTATCTCGATGAGGCTGCGAAGTCGAACCGATCATTCATTGCTCCCTGAAATGGAACGGAAAAACGTTTAGGCATTTGATTCCTGTGATATCCCTTTGTTCTACCGATTTAGGTGACTCAAAACCCGCACATGAATTGGCCGACACAATACTATTTGGCGTCCGAAGACAGCGATTCTCTTACGGATGCTGCCTTCACCCGTATTGTTTGACTGCGATTTCCGGAACACCATCAGTATTGGTTCACTGACAGATACGTTTTTTACCATGACCGGTTGGCAACGCATTTACACAAAGCGAATGTGTCTACATCCTTTTGGTAAAAAATGTTTTGAATAACAAATCTGAATTCCTCTTTTGTGTGACACGTAGTGAAATGGTCATTCAAACCGATATTGTTCCTGCCTAGTGTGTTCCTCCAGCTAGGTACGTTTTTTTGGCAACATTAGGTATCGTCAGATTGTGGGATGCCAAAAGAGGGAAACCGACCAAGGGAATGGGCTAAAATTTGGACAAAAATAACATGATCAGAGGGGTACCGCATTTGAATCGTTCATGCAACGATTATGTATGCAGCATCAACGAATAAGTCAATAGCACAAGACGATTAGTTCATACTTGTTCAGAATTAGTGGCAGTACTCTAGGATTCTAATCCGGGCTACATGATTGCCGACCAAATACTTTGCCGCTGGGCTAGCCGAGTTGGGTCTGAGCGACTGGTTCCGTGGAAATAATAAATCGTAGAGTAGCAGGGTCCTTTCGTCTCTGGCCTCCGGCGCTACCAGTTCGTCACGTGCACCGTGATCGACCCTGAGGATATACGTTTCTCATGGGGAGTCTTTTGGAAAAGTGGAAATTCGGAGCAACTATCAGAGATTGGTTAGTTGGTCAACCAATGTATGCAGTTGGAGATTCTAATTGTTTGTGAACTGATTCTTTAAAAATGAAACAGTTATACAGTGTTTCCGTGGTTTTCATTGGCCAGTTGAGCATTGACAGTTTTCGTAATGATAATTCGTTTTATGAACCCATGAGCATTCATCTGTGGTGCTGTCCGTAAGGGAAACAGTCAACCAAATTGGCATCAATGTTTACCACGCTGTGAATAAAAACTGAGGAAGAACCATGAAGGATTTTGCTTCCTTCATTCATTTGTGCAAAACTTCTGTTGACGGATGATTTTGTCAGCTTCCTTCTTTTGAACTGCGGAGCACAGTCGCGCTGATGTCACATGCAATTGAACTATCAAGCCCAGCAGCGAATATTCTGAAAACGTTTTCTATCAGATCTCCTCAGTTCTATCTCCCGACCGAGATTTGGCAACACGTTTCCCACCCACCGATTGATCTGATTCGAAAGAATCGCATTCGGTTACTTCAAAAAGATGACAAACTTATTGCACTGTCATAGTGATTCACTTGATTAGGAGTGATTCAGAATGGCAAGTATGAGAAGTGAAAAAAATTAGAAAAAGTCAACAAACTTCGATTTTATTCTATCATCCAGAACTAGCTTACCTTACCAGTATGACGCAAACAGTGACACGTGCATGACCGGATGAACGCAAACACACACCCACGTACAAGCACACGAACTGGCACACGAGTATAACCAACCCTCGTGCGCTTAAAAATAGCAAATTATTGATTGTCAAAGGGATATTCGATTCTTATCCCTTTAGCACGAGATATCGATTGATTATAGGAGATAAGGCACCCAAATGTCTATATATCTATGGCACACCCACAGACACACTTCCTTTAAACGAAAACCAATAGTCAAAGCGGATCGATAAACATCGCAAACGTCTATTAGGGGGACGGAAGTGGAACCAAAAATGTTTGTGATCATCTCAATTGGTTCAAGATTGTTTTGACTGTGAAACTCAGTGACTTCTTTGTCATCGCGATCTGGTGATATCTGACTCGGAGCAGAGTTATTTTACTACCTGAATTTGGCGAAAAGTATCGAAGATTGTTGATTTGGCACTGCTTCTTCGTAGATGGATTCAGCTATTCCAACGAACCAGCAAGTGCAAACTTTATATGAACAGTGCGATCCGGGAGGTCGTGGGTATATAACACGAGGAGATTTGAATTGCCTTCAAGGTCACGTGCCGCTGGATGATGCGCAACTGGACGAATTGTTCGCGATTTTGGACAAAAGTCAACAAGGTCAACTGACCTTAGAAGAGTTTACCAAAGGTTTCGGTAAGTAAATTTGATTTAATTACAATTGTTTCTGTCAATTATTGCATGCGTTTTTCCTCTGCGTATGTATGAAGTTTACAAGCTCTTTTGTCTACATGCTTGTTCAAACCATAAAGACGAAGATTACGCAAAATTTACTAGAAAATAAAAATGAATCAGTGATACGGTTGCGCACGGCCAACTCTAATTTATACACAGAATACAACGTATGTCAGAGCTGCAACTATCGCCTTTTGGGCTACCATACCAGCGAGATATGCGATAAAGGAATTCATGTACAGCCTTATATGGATTGGGAAACGTAGCACTTTTAGGAAGCGTATTACTTTGTGAAAATAACCAGAAGCTGATGAATCGAGATGTAATAAAGGACCATTGTTTTCAAATGGTAAGCACTATAAGAAGAATCAAACACTGAATTCGATAACTAATTCCTTAACTGGGACAAACGAAACAATACTGCAGTTATCACTGGGCGGTATCGCAGAATCTGGACATTTCGTTTAAACAGTCTGGACAATAAAACCGGGTTTTGAAAACGTAAGATCAGAACTCACCAACAGTCCTTCCAATCTTGAACTACAAATGAATCCTTGGGAGTGCCTCAATATTTTATTTTGACTTCACAATATCGCTGATTATTCCGATAATCTTCCTTCCAGTTAGACCTACTCAATAAAGGTGAGCACACTGCTAGCAGCCGAAGTAATTCTCTATAGAACTACACTTAATTAAACGCCATTCAGTCGTATATTTATTTTAATTTATCGGCTCTACACACCTGCGGTTATTTTTCCAATTTTGTCTGATAATAAATTCAAACTTACTTCCAGATGTAGACCTGTGCCGGTCGAATGGTTTAAAACGTTTACTTACCGCCTCGAAGTTTTAAAGTCCGAATCCCCACCATCATTGGGTTCTTTGGTCGTAGTCAGTAATCCCCACTGTCGTCCGGATGGTTACCACACCTGACCTATTGAGACCCTATGTGGAACCCCACCACTCCAAGTCCCAGGGTCTGTTGCTCGTTATCCGTAATAGTGGAGTGAGTCTTTGTGGCTATGGGGCATGTCCCCCTCACGCTGCACTCGTGCGCATGCATGTAATAAAAAAAGCATCTTTTTCGAAGTACTCGGTTCTCTATGAGCATCTCATCCAGCATATATCATCCCAACTTGTCAGATACTTTCTTCAAAGATACTGGATGACCAATCTCTTCCTTTTTGGCAAGAACCAGGGTAGATATGTTTCTACCTCTTTCATCAGGTCCCGCTACAAACGTGTTTGCTCGTAATAACGCTTACAAATCAGCTACGACACCCTGTCTAGCCAGATTCAGTAACAACGCAAAAACGTGGAAAAAACTGGTTCAGCTATTCAATATATATATATATATATATATATATATATATATATATATATATATATATATATATATATATATATATATATATATATATATATATATATATATATTCACTAGGATCTAATTTGAATCGTCTGGAGTGTGAATAGATACTCTTTATTGAAGAGTCCACAAATGAATCACAACTGCGATTTCTGTTAGCTATTCGTATCTGGGTCACTGCCAACCCAACGAGCAACGAGGCTGCATGTGCAAACGCTCATATGCATTCGAAATAGATCTTAGTGAACACATAACATCGGAGTGTACAAGTACGAAGATGAGTGGGCAGAGGAGTACCGGGCACGTGTACCTGATGCGCGGCAATATCGGCGAAACCGGTCGTGTGCTTCCGGGGAAATTTTGTCCACACGTTGACATACTACCAACTATATATATATATATATATATATATATATATATATATATATATATATATATATATATATATATATATATATATATATATATCTGGTTATCTGAACGGAATGAGTAGCACACGGAAGTTGACCAGATGCGAGAGCACTGTGTTACTCGCATGCGCATGAGCTAGTAAACTGTCTCATTCAGCTAATATGGATGCTAAGGGAGGTACGCGAAATATGCAATTCGATTTAGGGGGGTCTTGAACACAATTCGTTGGTGATCACATATTTGGACATGATTACACGGCCGAAGAACGACACCGGTGAATTTGGGCACAAAAGCGGATCAGCAAATGGGAAAATGGCCCAACGTAGTAGGCGTTCTGACCAGAGTTAGAGAATGGAATGACATTTCGAAAATTGTTGCGAATTTGACATGAACTGCCCGAGTTTATATGCAGTATGAATGTTTGCTAGAAGCTAGGTGGAATGCTTGATTTTCGTGGAAATAAACGCTTATGCTTTTCTGTGCCATAATGTTATTTTTACGGTTATTTTTAATAGTATGTTACAATTTGGTAAAAGATTAGCTATTACATTTGGGACGTAAATCATGTGTTGTAAGTGCACACCAGTAGACGTTTTTGAAAGCCAACTTATTTAATCAATGATTCAGTTTACTGTTCTCATAGGACAGAGAATACACTTGTATAAATGTTCAACAACACAGCGTTGTCGGAAAAATTGGTAGTTAGCCAAAGTTTGGCTTATCGCGAGTAACCTTCCTGAATACTGGTTAACAGGCTAGTTGTGATTTGTTACAAATGTGCTCATGCAAGGTGGATAGTGAATTTCTGATAAAGACAGGTCTGACGTTGAGCGTCTACGGATCCCCAGCAGCCGGAACACTCTGATGTACAGCCTTTTCGTTCAAACATTCTCTCCAAGTGTTCTGTCCAAAGTGAACCGGTCACTTCAGTTAGTTCATTCCAGACAACCATCAACCATGCACTGGGTGCGGTGGCTTTGGTTGTTATCTCCTAGCGGCAACCTCCAGATGAAACAATGAAGGAGAAAAGAATATGAAAAGAGCAAGAGGAGAACTATAAATATTGGTATCAAGTGGATGAAAAAGTTTGAGCATAAAAGAGAACCCCTGATCACGGCATCTAGCCATACCCTCCAAGGTATCTAACCATAAAGCGGGAGTGTCTCTTGGGCCCCACCCAAGAGACTTGACACGCTCCACATAGGGAAGTTCACTGGTTAGGCTTTTCATACTTCTTTTCCATATCATGGACTGACCACCCTTACTCATCTTCCAACCGTCAACCGCATCAGCGAACATTGCACACGGAGGAATCCTGTCAGGGGAAAGGCACAACACATGTCCCAACCATCTTAGCCTGGTGAGCTTGAGTATTTCATCTAATGATTTGATCCGTGAACCTTAGACTGTCCACCGAACCTCGTCATTGCTTACAGGGAGTCCCCACCAGATTCGAGCAATACTGCGAAGACATCGGGGTTCAAATATCGAAAATCTTGGTATATTCTCTGAGCGCAGTGGTCATGTTTCTGAACCACACAGCACTGGACTGATTGCTGCAGCCCACACTGAACCCCTGATAGATAAACGGATGTTATGCCGACGTCACAGATGACTCAGGTCGGCGAAAGCCAAACGAGCCCTCTGTATACGCAGAGACACCTCATTCGATATCCGACGGCTGGGTGAAATGCAGATTTCCAGATAGCAGAAATTGTCTACCAGGTTTAAAGTTTCCCCAGACACTGAAAGGCTTGGCGTTGGATCAACCCAATCTTGCGATATCATCTTGCACTTTGAAGGTGCAAAACGCATACCGAACATTGCTACGCAGTCCGTCAAGCTGACCGGAAAAGCTTGCAACCTACCTAGATCTTCACTAAGAAGAACTGCATTGTCAGCATATTCAAGGTCTGATAACCTTTCACCAGGGAAAAGTTCACTGCCACTATCCTCACTTGACAAAAGCGCAGTCTCTAGGGCCATTTCAATCACAGAGGTAAAGAGAAAAGGAGAAAGGTAGCAACCCTTATGTACACCAGTTTTCTTGGTGGACTCGGGTGAAAGAGCACCGTAGGCTCGAACTCGAATTCGGCTGTCCACGTGCGGAGACTTTGTGATAGAAATGAGGCAGCACGAGTGAACTGTATAGTGGACCCAGTCGAAGACCACTTTGAGATCAAGAAAAAAGGAGATAGTGAAGGTGTAAACAACACAACCTCGAATATATCTGAATCCATCTTGATTCTCGTGTGAGCACTGTTTGCGAGCGGTTGATAAAAGGTGGAGAATAATACCAGCGACCAGTTTAGATGCGGAGCTAACCAGACCTATTCCCGTGTAGTTTTCACAAGAAGACCTGTCACCCTTCTTGAAAATTAGTACGATCACTGATCCACATCAACCCTTTGGAACTTATCCGCTATCCGGTATAAAACAGAGGAGTTTTGTTAGCTCCAGTAAAAGTGCTGATCCACTGTCTTTAAAAATAGACAAAGGTAACCTATCAGGTTCAGCAGCCTTATGTTGTTTAATATAGGTAATCTCACTGAGAACCTCATCATATCTGGAATCTGGAGGAATCGATCTGAGCGCATCTAACAGTGAAACTGAGGATGCAGATATCCATCGTTTCTGTGTGTGTCTGGTTGTTGGACCTTAGGCAGCATCAGCAGCTTCACGTAGGACTTGCTTGATCTCTGTCCATCGCTCTTTTGGATCCTGGGCATTTGACTGCATCGATAACCTGGTGGATAATTCTGCTGGGAAAGCTGATCAATGGTTATCGTCCAGCCGTAGCTGTGTGGGAAGGTTGACTTTGGCGTTTTCTCGGCCACCGTCTACAAGTAGGTACCCATGTACCCATTGTTCCCTCTTTGCACCGTTTGTTGGGCACGCAGTCTGAAATCAGGCAGATGTGAAGTATGATATAAGAATATGGACAGGAAGACAGGAACACGCATCATGACCAGTAAGACTCTTGTATTCACAAAAATTAATATGCGAATTGATACTATTACTTCTAATTCTCTCCCTACTTCGTCATACTGATTGCTGATTTTTTTGATTTACGAGTTAGGTTGGTTCTGAGATGTAGCAGTCAGAGAACTGCGGCAATCTGTGAACCGGTAATGATCGTTCCAGCTGAATTTGAATCGTTGAAATCGCTCATATTCTGGAAACCAAAGTGAATGTACCAGATAAAAGAGCAAGCAGGTTAGCGATGAACACTGTGCTAAAGAACGACATATCGTTGCTCAAATACTGCACAAATTACGATTCGACTCGAAATTTCCATGCAAGGCGCTGCCCAACTGATCGTCATGACTGGTTTATTCGCGATAAACGAGTCTATCTTGGTTAATATAACACTAACGGTCCCACTAATATGCATAGCTATCTTTATCCGATCACTCTATGGGTAAAAATGGGCTTTCGAAGGTAGAACTTTCAAATTCCTGTTTCGTTCACCACCTTCTCAAATGTTCAAAGCAAAATAATTTTTCTCACGAGAAATTAGAAAAAGTTCAAACTTAAATACTGCTGCTGTTTTCAGTTGCAAGAATAGAGATTAAACCTCCAGAAGCGTACTCAGTCACGAAGAACACACTGTACACCTTTCAACAGGAGAGAAATGTCTCATCGCGTGTCCAGGTAGCGAAAATTTCTGAAAATCGCCTGAGCCTTCGCTATCATATCTTAGACCTCATCTCCAATCTTCCCATTGTATTCTCGATGAATTGGTCGACCTGAGTTGATTCTAATACGTTCATCATGATGTTTTTGAAGAAACTGAACTATGCGCGGAACACGGTTTTCTAAATCCAGGACAGTTTTTGGGCCAAACTGTGAAGCCATTGGAGATGATCACCGCGGGTGAATCAGAGCATGATTCGGATACCCAGTTGGATCAAGTGATGCAAGCCACTGGAGCGGGAATTCTTCTCAAAGAGTGAGTTCGAAGTTTGGTAACTATAAAAATACTGCCTCAGTTTTACTTGTCAAATAATTTGAAATAAATGGTCGATGCATTGTCCTGCATGATCTGTAAGTGAATCTCGTTCGATAACTGTCGATGCGTATCCGTAAAAAATTAATCATGATGAAAATCAATGCTCAGCTGGACATTCACATCCAGCTGCTCCGTCCTATCTGGAACACGAACTCGAGAACGAATGATCACAATTGTGACATGTTACCGCGTTGGGCTATCCAGTTTGGTTCTCAGCTACTTTCTCCTTGTCAACTTTGGGTTTGGATCCTCGATGCCTTCTAATCGATTGGGATGTTCGGTCGAGGATTCTTGATAAAAATGAAATCACTTTAAGTTAATTTCATGGATTTCAATGCTAATTTGACCGTTGACAAATCAATTCGTTCTCAGTTTCTGTTGATTGCTATTTAAATTAATCATAACCTTACGGTTTACTGTTGTCTGAGATCAGGATTTGTAACAACACAGGGGAACAGAAGATGACGGCAATGATATGCAACTGCGGACGAGAATATCAACATGTTGGACAAGTATATTTTATTGTCCTCTGAGTATATGTTGCTGTAATTTCGTTATTTGTTTCGGAAAGATTTATGTGGTCCACGTGACTGATGTTATGCCGTTCACGACAGGCCCTTGTATGGCTCATAGAACATCGTATTTGAATCGGTGAGGCGAAGGATTGATAAAAAGTGAGCGCGAAGAACATGACCTTTGAATACAACAGTATTTTCTGTACTCTATGAGTCAAGCTTTGTAGTTTAAAAACCGTGCATCATTGTTCAATAGTCATGCAAGTCTCTAGTAGTATAAGCACACGGCGTCCTACCACTCAACTGTGTGGAATAATGGGTTATAAATTTACATGCCATTTTCCGTCGGAGTTGAATATCGGTTGTGCACAGTTTCGGTGATTCAGTTCTCGGCAAGATATACCAAGCAAAACGTTGACAGTACTCAAGTGAAGAATATTAAAACGGTTAACGGTGTGCACGAAGTGACCTTCAGAGTGTTTGACGCAAAGCCAAATGAGCTAATCTTTTGTGATAGGAAACAGCTATGGTCGACAGTACACGGTTAACTAATTCAGCAAAACGAGTGTGTTTGTGTTTTTGTTCATTTCTACTTCAATCCCGTCACAAAATCGGTCCCCGCATGCGACGAGGGGAAACAATGAGTGTGTATCGACTGAAATTTTCCAAGAACCTGAGGCCGATAAATGGTGTATAACTGGTCCAGAGTGCAGTTATTCTTGTCACACAAAATACGGAAAGCTATATCATTGCTAACTGAATGCTTCCGTCACTGCTGGAAGCAAGAACTTTTTGGAGCAGAAAGTCACAGAATTTCCTGAATGTGAAACTATCAGGACCTGTAACCGTCCGTCAAATGACGGTACAATATCATGTCATTGTGTTCCACATTGCTTTAAACGGTAACAGACCTTGCATGGATTGATAATTCCTGAGCTTGGCGTCTAGGTCACACACGTTTCACCACCGGCCGAGGTGACATCCTCAGTGCTATTTGATAATGATGCCACCTTACCTGGTGATGAAACGCTTTTGACCTAAACACCAAGCTCAGCGATGAGCAACCTATACACATCTTCAAACTGAGCTAAAAACGACTCTAATATTGAAAACCGCTGAGAAATTCTGACCCTATTTTCCGTTCCGTTACTAGTTTTGTTTCGATTTATTTCACTTTTGGATCAATAATGCTTCGAGGTAGCAGCCAAAACCGGAGTGTTTCGAACAGCCGTCTGAGGGAGTTATGACCGTTTAGGTATAGCTACAAGTTTGTGAATAGGCCCTGATGAACTAGCTAGTCATTCATATTTCGACTGTAATACAGTGGATGGTCAAAACCGACCACAAACTGTGAACTAGTCGTCTCATACCCGATCCGCGGTCGTGCTTCCCAGTGATTTCACTTTCAAAGCAGCTTTGTCTCTGGCTGATTTAGCGGTGTGTAGGCAGGAATGCTCATGTTTATCACGTATCTAGATTGTGTGAATCGACTAACAGATTTAAGCAAAACCATGAAGAAATACGCGAAAATTATCATCGGGATAGGTCACGAAATTTCAACGATTTTGTCTACGAGCCAGTGTCCCCTTAAACTCCCTCGGCGTTTTAGCGTCCATTAAGGCGGTCACACGAGATATGTCAAAAGCCACACTGTACGCACGAATGATCGTGCACACAATGACTGCAAATACTGTCTTTCGTTCCGTTCCACTAGCTCTGATGGGAACTGAGTTCGGCCTGCGAACCGCTTCGTTTTACTCGTAAAAACAAAGAATATATGGGTAGTCAGTGCACGCACCCACCCGTCGCACATAACTCATTGGCCCGACTTATGTGGGTGACCACGCTTTAAGGCTTAAATGCCGCCGGCAGGATTCGTCTCTCGTTAATCGAATCACGCCGTCCATTGACTGTCCTGCCGTTCGTGATTTCGTGGGCTCGACAGGGGCCGGTGCTGACGCACTGTTTGCTAGTGAGACTAAACCATCTATCGAACCAAGTATCGGACCATATCCTCACACTGTATTCCAACAGAATGAACAAAAGTGAGCATCATTTGTCCCTATTTGACAGCGTGATGAAGCTGAGTTCGTCGGTTCGTTATTGAGCAACATAATGACAGGGATGGAGAACAAATCACGGCGTTGGAGAGGCTACAATATCTGATTTGCTGTGTGAGTGGTAAAACCCAATGGTCCACATTGTGGATTTTTTGCCAAAATGTTTCACATGCCTACAGTGTATTTCGTGTGAAACGATCGGATCACTGTCACTAGCGCGACAGATCCGACTTTTTAACTGTTATTCAGACGGAATCAATATTCATTGACATTAACTTGTCTCTGCTTACAACAAGGCTGTCGAAAGACAATCTGAACCACTAGCTTCATAACCAATAAACTAGACTAACTCCCTATAGACTTCCGAGGAATTGACTACGCGCTCATATTTATTTATCGATAATCTTGGTCTCATGGCAACTTTTACTGGTGAGAATTGTGCCCGTATGCAAAATGTAGAGTCCAGTCGATAAGATCGGGCGCGCACGGTCTAGGTGGACTTTTTCGATAGTTTGCCTACTGACAAGTATCAACGTGGTCCGGTGCGGACTATAGTTTAAGTGGGCTTAGACAGGTGTCCGGAGTTTTTTCACGACTAGGTCAATGCTCGAAAGTAGTGAACGGAAAACAGTCCTACTGACTACCGTACACTAGTGCCAATTCAATATGCATAACTGGATCTCTTTTTTTCAGGAACACCATCTCAACCAGTGTTTCAGAAATCTCGAGGTGTAGAAACATTGGGACGTCCTTCCTGCTGCCATGCCACAGACGATTACATAATCTGTTTCTGCTAATTCAGCGCAAAAATATACAGGCAATGCCCTAATCCATTGATTGGAATTCGAAGTTAGGTGTGTTTGCGTTTTTTATCTGTTCCCACAACGACCAACAAAAACTGCTTTGTCTTTCGTCATTTTTACTCTCTTGCAGTTACAATCAGGTGGGTCGAATTTGGAAAGAGCTGCGACAATCAAATCCAAGCCTTCTGCCGGAATTTGAAAAGATGCTGGCCAGCATAGCCACTGAGATTCGAACCGCCAGAACAGAGTATGAAAATATGGAGAGTATGATTCGAACGTAAGTGACGGAAAGCAAAGCGACTATTTGCGGTTGGTGATTCCTCGTACAAATGCTACTGATATAGCGAAACCAGTGCGAAACGTCCTACTGGGTTTCGACGGGATGGTTTCGCTGAATCAGCAGCAGAACCACGACAATCGGTTCGGTCTATGATAACTGAATTTTTGTAAGCATTTTTTCCAAGTTTGTATTGTCCAATACTAGGCTATCGAGTGCGCTTGTGTGATGTACTCAATGCCACTGGCCCAGACACACCTGATGCGTTCAATTTTTGTGTGTTGACGTCGATTGTAGTTGCAGTGACGCGATTCGAAGTAGGGAAATGAATGAAAATACAGCGAGTGTAGTGGCCGACATTCTCGAGGTTAGTTGTGTTCCTGCATTCCTCAGCCCAAGCAAACTCCATATTAGAAACAAAACAGGCGCAAAGGTCAGGGGATAATCGACCTCAGATTCCATATCGACGGCCATAGAGATCGCTACTTATTTACTGGAAGTAACTGAGCAAATGAACCCGGGGGCAGCTCGGTTTTATAAACCTTTGGTCGAGGGTACAGGTATAACTGGGCTTGTGCGTGGAAGGGTTCTGCAGCCAGTAGATTATAAACAATTTGCCAGTGATTCGTCACCCAGTATTCAGATCAGCACAGGAATAAGAACAATTTCGTTTATCAATGTATCAGAACTAAGATCAGTTCCGAGTGTATCGAAAAATCGATGCGCCATGGGAAATGGTTGTAAAACCAGTCTTGAAAAAGGTTACCCGCGGTGATCGAAACGTCGACAACCTACCAACGATTTCGACTACGCTGTGTTATTGAAAAATAAATTTCTACCATTATTTCGTTTATCCTTTATCAGATGATCTCTATGCGGACGCCAGTGAAGTCGAGATTGCGATCTGTGGATCCAAAGTACCTATTCGCGTCTAGATAACTGTGGGGTGGTTACCAATTTGTGTTTTCTAGCCGGGGAAATGCTTCCGAGTGCAGGTTGGTCGGATGACCTGAGGTTTGCGCGTGAAACGTGGAGTCCAAGAGGACAGTCAATCAAACGAAAATTAAACAATCCCACACTACTCGCAAGTAATTGCGTGACATAAGTATTGTCATCATGAGTTAGTACGTTTATCGGCTTGATTTAAAATCAAATGAAAATTTCTTAGAATGTGAGTGGAGTCAGCGATCTGCGGTTATCTCCCCCATCCAAAGCTTTTCAGATTTTTAGATAATGCTATGACGTGGCTGACGTGGCTCAATATTATCTAAAGACGTTGTTTTCGAGACGATTTTCCAGAAGAGGCATATGAATAGTACGGCGGACTAACAGTTCTTTCCAGAACACAAAGGCGTACCGTGGACAGTAGATTTTACTCTGGAAGGAGTGCAGACCGTCGCCCTGGTACTCATCCTCTGACAGATGTAACATCATCTATCGGGGTATTGATTGGTTCGTTGCCAGTACGCAGCCTGTCTCTGTTAGCAGACCCCCGTTATGGCTGTGAGTCACGGGATGCGCAAGCATCACCGGTTCGGAATCGACGTCGAGGCCAGATTCAACAGAATCACAGATGACGGGATTGCGGACCGATAAGTTGGAGAAAGAAATCTGTCAAATAGTGGTTGGCCATATCACCCGTAAACAAAGCAAAACCAGTCGGACTAATTTCTTTTGTACAATAACCGGTTGTGGTCAAGTAGCATCCGATATAAACCTTAATTCTTGACTAATACAACAAATTGTCTTGGGAGCAGAAAAGTCCTATTCGTGTGACTTTTGAGCATGAAAAGAACATCATTATTTCTTCCGGTGATGTGGCGGACTAACCTGTTATCCAAAATCACTCTCCCAAAACACATTATTTTAGTTTTACCGGTCACGTTGGACCCAGTTTCACTCTGCATTGTTGAATCATCGCTCATCAGTCGTCTTAAAACAGGTATTGAATGGACAAGTAGAAATTACTCTGCTGCAGAGAGAGAAAGAGAAAAACAAATTCTGCACAAAAAACCATGTGATTGCTTTTTCTATCTCGTATGTATAGTCTAGTGGGTTTGAAGGAGCATATCATTGTGACTAAGATGATTCGCTGGACTGTCAGAAAGAACTGGCATTCATGACCATACAACTGAAATGGAAAACTACAAAAACGGTTACCATGGTGAACCTTGGATATCATGGTTCAGGGTTCGAATCATTTCACCGACGGTCGCCTTCCCTCCAACAACCTCTGATTGGCCGCATCCTCCTCTTTGGAATATTGTATCATTTCTGTATGATAATTAAGGTGAAAGTAAGACATGGTAAAAAGTCAAGCATAGTAGTGAGTCGGGTGGCACCACACCGAAGTCTACCGTCATGAGTAGCTGATAGTCCTTCTGGGTGAAAATTCGAGTGAGTTGAAAGTTTTTCAAGATAGCCTGAATAACGGTGCAACAATGTTCGGAATACGTTTTGCACATTCAGAATGTAAAATGCTGCAGCAGGACTGGGTTGACCATGCACCAAACTTTGTCTTGACAGGGGAAACCCTAGCTGGAGGAGACAAGTTTTATTACCCAGGCAGTTGCATCTAACCTGGTGGTCAGATATAGGATCAAGTGTCATCGCACATACAGAAGACCTCAGTCATCTGTGATGCCGGGGTGAAATTCGATTGTCTATCAGGGGTTGACTGTGGTGAAAACACCGTATTAGTAATGATGACGTTAGAAGTACGGTGTTACGAACCAGTGGTCAATATGTGGACCAAATACTCAACCTAAACAGGTTAAGATGGTTGGGACATGTTTTTCGCATACCCAACGATAGACTTCGTCAGGGTACACTGTTCTCCGAGGCAGGCAGTGGTTGGAATGCAGGTCGAGGTGGTCAGTCCATAATATGGCAAAAAAGTATGAAAACCTTGGCCGGTAGACCTAGCCGAGTAGGACGTGTTAGACCTCTGGGTTGGGATCCACGACACCCGTCTACCAGATAGTTGCAGACAATAAGTAGCATAGTTGCATTTGGACTCTTTCTTTGTCTTCTTGATTTCCGCTTCTTATTTTGCTTTCGGCTCTTTTTCACTTTATGCTGTTATTGTTCTTGCCCTTGACTCGATGATACTGGAAGGTAGAAACCGAAACCGAAGCACAGAAGTTCGAAGTCGATGGTTAAGAGAAGTGACAGTTAGTGATTTACATTATTCAACCACTAACGATAGCTTATTGGCCTTCCACATTTCCAATTTCCTAAGGTTTCTTTTCTCTTGCAACTTTTATTATCAACATAAAAATAACTTAACAAATAAAGAAATCAACAAAATTGGCGTTTTCGTTAATCAACGTTTGATGATCTTTCACCATTCGTTCTTTTTCAGAAAGTTAAACCGCCAAGAAGAACATCTTGGACAACTGCTTGAAGATCTTGAGCAACAAATGACACAGGAAAGAGAACGTCTTTTAGAAGAGGTAATGATTCACGCTATTTTCTGTTTTTTTTTTTTTTGTAATCCCCAACACCATTTGGTTGGCCTCATCAGTTTTTGTTAAAGTTTACAGTCTCTGTTTTATTTGTGCATTTTTTCATAAACAAATGAATCATAAAAGTGAAAGAATATGAACCACATGTGTCAAAATAAAAGGCATTTGTTCGCCTTCATTGTTTTGTCCTGTTGACGACAGCACAACGAGGCGAACAAACTTGGTCTCAGTGATTTCTAAACGTGCCACAACAAGACTGACTGACTACTGTCAATTGGGATTAGGAGCAAAATGAGTGATGTGGTACAGCCGAATGGACGAAGAATGGGCACAGTTGACCTGACGGGTCAAGACCCATCTCTGAGCCAAGAATGCGTGGAGTTGAAGTGATTATTCTATGTTTCAGAATGGAGAGTGGACTAAGGAAGCTATACTCCCCTCCCATATTATATTGTTCATATTTATACAATATTATTTGATTTTTAATTTATTGACTCGCTCATATTCTTACTAACGTTAATGAGTCATGCGGAATTTTTGAGTTAAGTCTTAGGTTATGATGTAGCAAAGATAATTCTAGAAATAAAAATTACTGCAGAAGAACATAATTTATCACTAAAGTCTCGGCAACATCCATGGGGAATTCCAGTCGCTTCAGAGAAAATTGGTATGGAACAAGATTAGAGTTATTTCTGCTATTTTCATTGACCAGGGGAAGCAACCAGCTGGCGTTTGAGGCACGCCGGATTTATGCGGAACATGCCTGACTGAACAGTTTCAGATTTGCGGAATAGTAATTGTTCCTCGGCGAATTCATCATACAGGAACGACGCTTGATTGAACTTTGAAAATCGATGGGAGCTTTGCGCAGCTGTCTCGTCTGGATTTCAACGGGGCTCTTGCATGGTTTTTCGTGTCTAAACTAAGTTTCAGACCTGATGTGGGGATTCACTCTATCATCCCCTTTGCTTCGCTTCAGTGCTGCGTGATACAAAGCCAGTTCGTAGCTGGTTTTGGACGTTACCGCAGACACACCATTGACGCTCCACTGGAACACTGGCATATTACTTACAATATATATATATATATATATATATATATATATATATATATATATATATATATATATATATATATATATACACTTGGTGACAGTATATGGGGATTTTTCCAGGTGAAACTTCAAAACAACCAACTGTAGTAGTATTTCGGATGTTGATGACATAATGTGTCTGTGTCTGGAAGACGCCACGACCGATACAACATTTGTAGTGAACACGTTTAACACAATCCGCCGAAATGTTCGCTTCCAGTTGAGAAAAGGAAGAGAATAACAGAATGACCTGTTTCGATGTAGGTCTAAATTATCGGGATAATGGCTGCGCCCAATTATCGGTACGAAGAAGACCATTATGTAATGGTCATTACATTCATTTTCCTGGTTTTATTCCACTCAAATTGAAGCAAAGTTTAACTCATTACTAAGTCAATGAAGCACGGAAAACTCGTACGGATGATAAGCTGGAAGATAAACTTTGCTTTTTCTGTGCTTTGTTTATGAGAAGATGAGATATCCTAGAGGAAGAATTCCGAAGATGAGTGTCCCAAAAGATCAGTATATATTGATTTGCCGTTGAAAGGGGACGTTCTAGCCGAAATAAGGTATAGCAGACTACCCAGAGCAGTCACATCTTCTGTTGTTATTCATGTTTTATGAAACTAATCGGTTAGTGAAAGCAAACGACTCATATTTTTTATTCACGCATTTAGCATTCTCAGTGTATCTATCATATATGCCCCCACCCGGGGTAGAAATATTGACACTTCAATAAACGTTTGAATATTCCATTACCTTTTTATTGCGAATAACCAATATAAGCCTGAGCATCGTGTCTATAAGGAATTGATCCGAATGTGATGACCACGACACTATGAGATTCCCCCAGTTAACGAAATTCAGTGGTCCCAGATCACTGGTTTCCTGTGTACATTACCAAACACTATTGAACCTAATCGATTTATTTACTTACCGATTTTTCGACCTGCATAATAACTGAGTTGTCCTCACAATACAAGGTGTAAGAATTCACCCCACTGATAATCATGAGAAACACTTCGTTACATCGGATCTTAACGTGTTCATTTATAGAACGGTAAAACTTATCGATAATGCTGATTGACATATGTAGTGACAATACTTGTGCATTAGAAATCAATTGCACATTCGTCATGTTATCCAATACAAAAATTCAAACTTTCGGCTATTGAAAGTGATCAAACGGCCAAGTTCTGGTCGTTTTGTCTGTAACAAACTCGCTGCACTCATGGCCTGTAAAGGGAACAATTGCATCGTTTTGTGCATGGAGAGTTTAATCATGAGACCAAAAAAATTCCATGGTTTAAAAATAATTTAGTGAAAGAGAATGAGAATTTCAATTTTTGGAACAACACAGGGGAAACATCAACCTCAATTTATTGCGTATTGTTTGAAGCCGACATGATACATTAGTTGGCTCATCTATCCAATGCAGTCCTCAACCAATTCGATCAATTCGACAATCGAATCGACAAACATCATAAGTTTCCATGACAGTAAGGGCATCTTGGTTAGTACTTTTGTCTACCCGGAGAACAAGGATCACAGTCGTGTCGGCAGAACGTGGTAAATAGTGGTGTCGTTGATCCTCTGGTTGAGGTCGCTCCTAATACGCCACAACAGTTTGTCTACTCAATTCTTATTCAGTAGTAACAACTGAAACTTAACTTATTATAGGTGAAATCGGAATCATTGGACAGGCTGTACATTTCCAAGACCAGGCAGCAGATGGATACTTTATGATGTAATGAAGATTTAAACAGGCTGTAAACAGCCAGCTAAATAGCATAACGGCTAACATTTGGGAACTATAGTCCTGCATTCTTGTTCCAGTCTACGATTTGGAATCTGTGTTTATGTAGGCAGGGTTCTGTTAGCGCGCGTTACCTTCCTCAAGGCTGGTTTACAGCGAATACACTGGTTTATCCAGCAGTCGGGTCGCCGATGTTCACCCAGCAAACGCTACATTTATTTTGTAATGGTAGGCATGTGTAGGTACGTACTGACTAGGGTGATCAATCCCAGTTCGACCGACACGACTAGTTTAGTCACAAGAATGGAGCATATATTCGTCAAATTACCGTTAACAGGACTGTCGGTATACGTTAGCATCGTTGTGTAATCACTTCGAAGTTAACGATTTCCCCTTTGAAGTCATGGTTCGTAAACGCTGATTTCATTGATCTTCATTTCAAGAAGACAGTTTGATGGCTGTTTCCTGCTAACATGGGAAAAACTCAAAACTAACCTCTGTCATTGATCTCACTTGAAAAATAGAAATTTGTAACTACCGGTATGGACTCGGAATAACTGGACAAAATATACGTCATGAGATTTGGAAAGAGTGGGAGACACTTTTGAGGAATTTTTTACTACTTTTCAGTGCTGATTTGACGACTGATACACTTTATTGGAGAGCATGTATCGATTTTCATGCCACTCAGGACTGCTTCAGTTCGGACATGTTCGGTCAGTTTGCTCTGATCCGTCCCATCAGCTCTAGTAGGAAGACTCCTCTGCTTTTGAACCATTCAATTAAATAAGACAAAATAGACAGTTCATGTAGGATGTCAGGTGGCCACAGTCAAATGTATTGTGCTAGGCGCATTGGTTCAAAACGTTTTCCGTAACAGGGTCTCCTGACTGTTTTTCTTAGTTACGCACCCGATTGGTTGCTTTCGTCCCCTTTGGTTAAAACAACTATCGACAGCTAACTGGTTGGCTTCGTTATGTCTTGTAATGGACATACCGCGTCATTGGTCCACTTCACTGGCCCCGGTCTTCCCATTGACTTCGGGCAGACGATGATGGGCTGTCTGCTAACAGAACTGGGCCGCTTATCGAAAATGTGCTGGTCCATATCCTCACACAGTTCGAATTGTTTTCTTGTCTCTTCTGAGCTATGCACGGATGTTCCCTTATGCAATTCGATCTGTAGTCAGCTGAGCTTACGGAAGCGCGCACACGCGCGAATCATCCGTTCGTGCGTGAATGGGAGTGTTCATATTTCCGATAATCGTCTCTGAGGTCAAAGCACGATGATCTTCTCGGAACAATACTGTTTACCTCTTATCTTTGATTGTTCTGATGTGAACCCTGTGGATGCATTCTGAAATCACGAAAAGAGTATTCCCACGTAACACGGGCTTCGTTCGGTTTGATGCGGTCTCTGTTCACCAGATCAATCGAAATGTTGTAGTATACTTGTTATGTCCTCTCTTTCACCTTCCCCTTCCACGACCAAAATAAATTCCAGTGAATCGTGGTCATTTCAGCCGCAGCTGAAAATTACAAAACACTACTCTAGGGCATTGAAGTGAAATTAAATTGAAATGACTTCCGTACTTCATAAAGTCTCTATCTTAGTCAAAAATAAATCGTAATTTGACTATTTTGACAAAAACTCTACGTGGAACACTCTGTTGCTAAATGATGCATTCCAGAGCATTTCATTGTGTCTTCACTAGTTCATGCTACATCCAAGGTGATTATTGTTTCCGTGTCAAAAAACGACCGTCTTCAATGGGAAACATGGTGAACCGTTCCCGGGGATCAGTGTACAGTTCACAGAGTTGGATGCTGAGTGGGGACATGCGCAAAACCCGGTACTATTGACAGGCTGTAGAGTGTGAAAGTTCTTCAGTCTTGCAATTCATACAGTCGAGAAGGGCGTCCAGCGAGAAGCGGTATGTGACTGGATAAAGTGATTCTGTTCAATGCAGTGTGCGTGCGTGCGTGTAAGCGTGACAGCCAATGAGCAATGAGCAATAAGACAACCAGAGGGTTTGATTACGCTAATTCTGTTTTAGCTGACTGACCTTCGGACTCCACCTTTCACGCACAAACGGAAGGACAGTCAGCTAAAACAAATATTCACCAATCCCACACACTACTCGCAAGTAGTTGTTTGATATATATGCGCTAATTCTGTTATCGATCCAAACGCTAAAAAAGTCACAATAATGTGTAGGTAACTTTTGCTTGTGATAGTCTACGGATCTTGATTATCTAAACTTACACTGATGGTATTCCGTGAGCGTAATGAACTGAGGGGAAAATTGTTATGTTGATCACAAGCGTAATTGAATAACCCTAAATACTCTTCGGTACTGCTGGCGTGATAGAACGAAATAAAATTTGTTGATTTTTTCGAATGCGCTTATACACTCATATCGCACTCTGCAAGTCCCTTCTTTTTTGCACATGGTTCTTCTGTTTCCCCATCTTATTTCCTCTTTCTGTTCGAACAGGAACGGAGCAAAGAACGTAAACTGCGAGAAACTCTGGCTAACGAGTTACGTCAAAAAGAAAATATGTCAAACGAATTATTACAACAATACGAACAAGTGAGCTAACCCGATGGGAGACAGATAAAATCAAAACTTTCTTGAAATGTTTATCGCAAGACATTTTTCAGTGAAACGGTACAGTCCAAAAAAGTAGATCCAAGGTTTTTCTGCTACCGCGACTTCGCTACAGTTTGGCAAGAATTCAGTGAGACGGTCACCGTATAAATAGTACTTTGAACATGTTTAGTTTTGAGCTACGGCCATAATCTAAGCGAATGCTTCGTTCATTGCACTGGGAATTACTACAGCACTATCACTGTCATCCTGCTCCTCGTAATACTGCTGTTGGGTGGAGTGTGCATACTACTGGATGCATATGTCAGTAGCTGGTCACTTAAAAACCGATAATGGCCAAACATGTAGCGATAATGGACATGATTACGTCACACAGGCTGGATGCAATAAGCTGAAAAAAGACATACAAAATACATGATTGATTACGGCTGTCTCCATATCGACTGGATATCGATGATGAAAATAAGCAGTTCTGTTATGCTTGGTTGATTTTGTTGATGTCCAAATGAGTGGTTCCTAAAAAGCAGCCTATGTACCCGGCGCGTATTGTAGATTATAACAATGGGCGGCATTACTAGGGTGGATCTGCCTTGGCCAGAACCGTTCGAGGACGGGGACGTACGAATCTTCCCGGAGGAGTTCGAGGATTTGGCAGAACTCTTGAGGATCCAGTTGAACCGGGGTAAGTTGGCGGCCATCCTAGTGCTTCTTAAGGGCAGACCGCGGGTGGTGCTGGATGCGGCTCAAAGGATCCCGGAGGAGATGGAGTGAGCTACTGCGAGTGATGTCCTGATCACAGGATCCAACATGCCGGCCGACCGTCAGGTTGCGGTGCGGCGGTTCAAGGCTTCCCAGCTGGATTTGATGCGGCACCGCTGGTGCATGCCATCGCGCTCCGTTCACTCCTGGACCGTACGTTGCCCGCGCTGGATGAGGCGTCACAGGATGAACTGTTGACGGACCGATTTGTGGACGGTTTTCTGGAAACCGTGCTAGGGACGGTCCGCATCGCCAGCGTTGGCCGCATCATGGATGCATCCCAGCTCGCAGACGCCGCTCGTGAATTGGTCACCCTTGACGCGCCTCTGTTAAATAAGGCTTCCGTGGAGGATTCAAAAATGAACCTGTGGAGAAGACCTCTGGACCAAAACTTTTGAACCTCAAAGACAGAACAGCAAAGAGCCAGAAGAAATCTGCTGTTTCTGTTATGCCAGTGTGGGACTTGTTTGTTGTGAGCGCTTTGAACTTCTGCAGGACAAAACGAGAAACGAAGACATCTTTGTTAATGCTGTCATCATTGGGGCGTTAGACAGTGGCGCAACTCAAGCACAAGGTGAATGCAACGACTAAAGTGACCTTTGTCTAGTTGGTCCTCCGACGGAGCGGTTACCAGACGATAAAGTACAAACATGTGCAATTCAGATGGAGACTACTGGAGGCTATGTCCTGGATGATGGTGAGACGACGTAAAGCACAGTTCTCACTAACATTGGAATGATGAGGCACGATTTTGTGGTGCCTTGCGACAGCAGTCAAGTGAGCCTCTGTGCACTGGTCGCAGTTCTGTTATGCTTGGTTGATCTTGTCGATGTTCAAAGAAGTGGTTTGTAGAAAGCAGTCCAATAACGTCGACTATTGACAAAATAAATATTTTCGTGAATATAAAGTGATCTACAGGTCGACCGTCACGCCAGTGCTTCCGCTCATGCACTGCATCTGGGAATGTCGTACACCGAGGATAGTGATGCATAGAACAGTGTAAAATATTTCCGGGTCATCAGATGCGATAGAAATTTACTATGGAGGTCATGGGGCGTCTTTCCAAACCCAATATCATGATTGCTCATAAGGCGTTATCATATATATATATATATATATATATATATATATATATATATATATATATATATATATGTATATATATATAGTGCATACATGACGATGAATACACCTAGTGGGACACTTTCATGACCAGTGACATAATAAACGCAAACTTGTCCATATTTATGGTCAATAACGGTCATTATACTGGTATAAAATATTAACTTGTTCAAATGCATACAACGTGTGGTGATATATAATAGGATGCGAAAATATAGGCAGAAAATACAAACATAGTTGGTCCGCGCTACAACGCAAAGAACCACCAGCGAACAATGCAAACCTAATATGGTGAAAACCAGCTATTTAGAACAAAATGTAACGCATTTCTGTCCTCTCTTTCTTTTAAGATTTCGTATTTATGAAACAATTTCGGATTTTCTCCTTTCGATATGTAGGTTTTGATTTCCGAAAATGTCGATTAAACATTTTCACCAGATCTCAATCAGAACCTAGGGTTTACACGGACGTTGGCTGTGCAGGCAGTGTTATACGTGCGTGGAGTAAATTGCCTGCAATACTTCGATACCATATTTGGTTTTAGCCAAAGTCAAACACTGTTTGGAAGCCTTATTTTGGTTCATCTGCTTATTTTAACGCCCATAAATTTAGGTCTCACCTAAGTATGATGACTCTGTTTACAACCTGAAAGATCAACTGAAGCACAAAGAGCATGATTAAGGCGTGTAAACGTAACCAAGAAGGAGTTGATGTATAAAAACTTATCGTTCTAGCAATAATGATAATAATAATATTATTATTGATAGTAATAATAATATTAATGATACTTGACTTTGTCACTCAGTGCCCCTAGGCAACGAGAAGGTGGGACTCATGAACTCAAACCTGGAAGTGTACCACAATTATTGCACATATCTATTTCCCCGGATCAAAAATTAAATGTGATGAACTGCCTTTCTCTAACTGTTGCGTCCGTCTTGAAAAGTCATGTGCTCACACACGCACGCTCGATCTGAATCCGGTGCAATCATGGACCCACGCCTCCAGTCATACATAGGTACACAGTTGACGTTTGTCGTGCTTCATCCTGGACAGCACTGAACAATCAGATTGTATTACGTGTTGCATGACCTTGCACAGCTCAATATGATCTTACAGTTGTCTGACGCTTTCGATTACATACATCACTGACTCATGCACTTGCATACGTGTTTGCGTTTTCACTTGCTTGTCTGTACTTGCGTTTGGCGTGCGTTGCTACCACATACACGTTTAACAGTACAAACGTGCCTTCCCTCTGATTACTGAATTCGGCACACAACACCATCTTTCCAAATCTTCCGGAGGTGTGATTCAAAGTCGCAGAAGTTTGTCTGGAAACTTGAGAGAGAAATGTATCATCCAACGCGTTTGATTTGGATTGGGCATTCCATTTACTGACTAGACTCAGTCAGCCAATAATACACAAGTACCTTCGGAATTATTGAATGGACAATGCTTTAAAGATGCATTTTCAGCTCTCAAGTTAATAACCATTTTCATTTATTGTGATAGTGTGGTTTACTCGTGAAAGTACAGTAACTAAACCATTTACCAATTTTCGCTTGTCTAAGCAACAAGTGATTTTGGGCAATTTTAAAAACCAACCATCTGTTTTTATCCTCTTCCCACTGAACATTCTGTTACACATCGAAACGACCCTCTCTCCCTGCTCTCCGTCGGCTCACATCTGCCCCGAACCAATGAAATGAACATTCCCGGGGGAATAGGCTCGAACAAGATTGGACGAGTTAGAAAAAACACGGATGGAGACAATCCAAGAGAAGGATCGTTTGCAGCAAGAGAAGGTTAAATTGGAGAAATGCTTGGCCGATAAGGAATCAGCGTTGAACGAGTGTAAAGAATACATTGAAATGTTGCAGAAAAAAGCCCGGGAAGATCGGCGCACTCGAGCCAAAGCGGCTATTGAACTGAGTGAGAATATCGCCTTGGAACGGGAAGATCTTGTCAGGCAATTGGATACGTTGAGGCAAGCAGTTAGTCTATGATTTTCATTCACTACAATGCAATTCCTGTTTGAGCCTAGTACATAATCCAAAATTCGTGAGACATGTTTGCTTTTTTAGTCCCAAGTCGGATGATATGAGATTGGATTTGCATAAACAAATTGCGCGGAACCTCCATCCAACAGGTGCTCAATCGTTTAGTCAAGACAACCACAGAGAGCATTGAGTCAATACGTGATGTGTATGGTCTCGTTTAGGCAACTCTAAAAGTCCTCTTCAGTACATGCGTGAGCAAAACTGGATTGAAATATTTGCGTGTGTGTGTGTCCAAAGCAAAATAGTCCATGAGCCAAAACGGAGATGGCTGCGTGTGGATGTGCTACGTCGGTAAACAATCTGAATTAGGAGGCCGACGCAGTTATGATCGTATCGAATTGGTTTTGCGAACGGAAAACCATCTGATTAATATTAAAAATGCTAGTCCTGACTCGCGCAAACATCAATGACTACACTACAAAAAGAGTTTAAAAAAGCATCACCAGAGGACTTTCGGAGCGACCAAACAGTGAAACGTGCCTTTTCACCTGAAGTGTCGCATGATCTGAACTACTTGGTGTGTGGGCACATACAGACCAACAGTGATCGATGGCCAACGGTGTGCATGGCAGAGGAGGGATGGAGACAGTCAGTCTCATGGGTTCAAGTATGATATGATATTGAAATCACCCAGATATTGTGCAAGGTGGTAGTCGGTTTCGGTTCTGGTCTAGAGAGGTGCCACTGCATAGCTCACAAGTCATTTGCGTTTTCTCAATTCAAGCTGTCGGAGTGGGTTTTCGGTTCCTTTCCGTGCTCATCTGTGAATGGTGCTTTATCATTCAAATTTCCTCATGCGCATTTCCTCCTGAATAAGTTCTTCTAACTCACAAGTCACATTCATAAGTATTTTCGATTAAATTTATAACATTGACTCTGCGCGCCATCTGGCCTGGTGATTGAAATTACGTCCCCACAGGTACAATAATCTTTCAGTTTCTCAATCAGTTTATTCACTGCTGATTCTACTGAAGGCCAGGGTTGAGACGTGAATTTGAAAACCTACCTGATGTGTAGCCAATCCATGTGTGACTGGCATTCGCACGTGATTCATTCCGGTCCCGCTGACCTTACACCCGCGCGTGCGATGCCTGTCTATCCAACGCTCTGCGGTGTTCAACTCAACCAACCACATGCGGTTAGCTCCGCATGAGACAGACATTGATCCTTTTTTCTCTTCCGGTGGTCACATCATCGTGCTTGCACTTACTGTGCACCGTACTTGAATACATGTTTGCTCATATGCAAATCCTTCCGTTCTGCTACTGATTACCAGATATATAACTTTTGATCCAACCACTCTTCCTACTGTCTTTTCGCCTTTCCCTCCTCTTACTCCTGTTACATCTTTCCACACTTACTTTAACTCTTTAACTCCTTTAAACATATTTATTGGCGTTAGAATCATATAGATTTTATCCTGTCTTTGGTTTGAATGTCATTTTACACCTTATTCTTAAACCACGGTGACAAACATCACAGGAGCCATTCTTCAAGTTGTGTATACGCTCATCCCTACGTTTCTGTAAGTACGGAAGAACAATATCCATGAATGGTCTGTCAACACATGTGCTCGTACGGCGTTCATGAAAAGTTTATCTCAGGCGCTGATGTCATCCCTAAACTTATCACTAAGAAGACTATCAATTGCTGGCGCACCGTAAAGGGATAAAGAAAGCAATTCTTTTAGCGAAAAGCACTGACGTTAGCATCATATCCCCTTGGCAGACAATCCTTTTGAACCGCCCTGAAAACTATTTCCCGTCAGTTGTGCCCATCTTTATTCTGGTTATTGAGTAACACCCGAAAAAGTTCATATTTGTCCAGTTGTTTGCATCCGATCCACCTTTTTAACATGACAGATCCACACGACTGCATCTCAGACCGATCCGTTCTGTGCCATTTCGAAGATGAAACTCGCTGGCAGAAACATTTGAGAGGATCTGCCTAACTGGACACTCGTAAATCTCCTAGTTCAAACGATATCCCACTAATTTTGCTAAAGATTTGTGTACCACTACGTCATCCAGGGATGCAGACTATCCCAAAAGGCAGTATGGCTCTCTCACCTCCAAAGACTACCCAGATTTCATGGGTTCGAAGCGTGATGATTCTTCTCACATTAACAATCAATGAGTCTAATCTGTCACACAAGTTTTGCACAAATTTGTGGTGCCTTTAGCTGAGGAATTTCTTCGCTCGTAACTGAAGCGCAGTGCGCACATCAATGCCCGCCAGCCTGGTTATCATCTTCATAAATCTACCGGGGATTTGTCTACATAAGTCTCACTTATCTGGTCGCTTGAGGTCCAGAACTATAGCAAATCGCATCTGATGTCTTTGGACATCTCCAAAGCATTCCCTCGTTTATGTCACTATGGTCTGCTTCCGATAGCACCTGGATTTTGATTATCATCTAATTCAGTTATTCAGCGGACACTCAAGTGAAATCCATGTTGCTAGGGCTGTCTCAGGCCTATGATAAATGGTGATTGATTTCCCATAAGGCTCTGAACCAATCCCATGCTCTTCCTACGCTTCAGTACCTACCGTCTCTCCACCGTATTCCTCTACCTTTGCCAATGACACTGCTCTTCACTGCCTTTTGTTACATGATGAGCTAAAAGTTCTCATGATTACTCCGGTCTTTGTACGTTACCTAGTTTCAGTCTGAGCCTGGTTCATGCATGAAGCGGAAGTAACCCTATTCCCTTTGATGCCATGATGATTGCCGGTTTATCTGTTTCCAAAAACTGAAACCAAAACTAATGCTGAGCGCCCAACATCCTCGAACTCAATGCTTGCCCTTGCACACCCTCTTCGATCCTAATCGACTTTTCATCTTCTGCATCCATTTTTAGTCTTCATATGCAAAAGCTCTTGCTTCGATAACACCGAAGAAGGTTGGTTTTGTCTGTCAGACATTTCCATACTCACACATATTTCATTTGGGTACTGAAGTTGCGTTTTTGGCAGAACCACTTCTCCTTTCTAATCCCTTAGAATCAGTCGTAAGTGTCAATTAGGTACCAACGTACCCCGCTGTTTTAGGTTTTCATAATAAAAATATGGATATAGGTATAATCAACTCTAAACGTTGGTCCGAAATACATATTCTTAATTCATTTTGTCCCTTAACAGTCAATTTCTAGCCAGGCAATGGCGTGGTTGATCCGGGTCGCATCATTTTTGTCTAATAATCGCAGTACAGTGTTTCGTGGCCCCTGCAAGACCCAAATTACTGCCAAAGACGGCGCAATGCACCCTGATATGTTTCCCCTAGGAGGTGGTAGCTTAGATGGTCAGTGCACAGGATGAATATATAAATATATAATTTATAATATATAATGTATATATAATTCACCGATAACCCGGTACAATGTACAGAGGCGTGGTTCCATGCAAAAATTTGAAACAGCCAAATAAGAAAGAAGGATCGAAGGGGAAATTTCTCAGGATTTCGAACACAAAAACTGTCACAACATAACCGCCACTGAGCACGACACTGAGCCATATCTGGCGAAGTTTCCAGCCAGCTGTGTGGTGGATCAGAGGGCCCCAACCATGCAAGAATGAGGAACCGACTGAAGCAAGTCTCGACGTCACCACTTTGACAGACCGGTGCCATGTCATGGCTGTGCCTCCACGTTGTCGTTTCCAGCCAACCTTAGGCTCAGCGAATAGAGCGCGATAGGTAAGTCGATGAAATGGCATTCGTAGTACATGTCCCATCCAGCGAAGCCGATGGAGTGATATGGTAGCACTAGTTGGATACGCGGCACACCCAGTTCCGTAGATGCGTGTTCGAACAACGGAATTACTTATTCGCTGTTGCCACCAAACTCGTGAGATACTCCTCAGGCATCGATGGTCGAACACGGACAACCGGTCGGCATTGGCCGCTGGAGCAGGCCAGGTCTCACAAGCGTATAGGAGCACACTACGCACAGCAGCGTTGTACACCCTACCTAACTATCAATCGGAGAGAGATGTCACGATGTCTCCACAGGTGACGTAAATTGCAGAACGCCGCTTGAGTCTTCGCTATTCGGTTGTCCTTATCGTCTCTAACCCTTCCATCGACGGTTATACAGCTTCCCAAGTAGACAAACTTTTCAACAACTTCTAACCGGTCGGTACCGAGGGTAAGTGCGGGGATGGGTTCCTGCCAGTCTTGTAGAAGCACTTTACACTTGGAGGGTGAAAAGCACATCCTGCACCGTAATACACAGGACGCGAGGTGGTCTAGGACGCACTGTGTCACAGTAGCGTCGTCGCATACCAGTGCGATGACATCTGCATAGTCTGAGTCTAAAAGTCTGTTACCGAGTAGGAGCTCAACGCCTTCGTTCGTTTGATTCCCTTGTGCCCCTCTTAGGATGTCATCGATTGCAAAATTGAACAGGAAGGGTGAGAGTGGGCTAACTTGAAGCACTCCATTTCCAACTGGAAAGCAAGGTGACGATGAGTCATATGCTTGTACTCGGCCTGAAGTCTGATGGTATAGAGCTTGGATGATTTCCACATACTTATCAGGCACTCCCTGTGTGATGAGACAGTCCCAGAGGGCTGTCCTATCAACGGAATCAAAAGCTGGTCGGATGTCCGAGAATAAGATTACCGTCGGTCTACGAAATGTGTGGCGGAGTTCAAGTATCTGACGGACGGTGAAAGTTTGATCAATGCATTCGCGGTTGGGACGAAAACCGGACTATTCTTCACGGACTTGGTGTTCGCGCACTGGGGACAATCTCTGGAGGATTACCGATGCTAGCAACTTCGATGCGACCGAGACCAAGCTTATCCCTCGATGATTGGAACAGATGTTTCTAGTCCCTTTCTTGTATATAGAGATGATGGATACACAATTCCAACTTTCCGGAACACAATCCTGGCGCACAATCTCGGAGGGGTGTGCACCACCATCTTTGAAGAGGGCCAGAGGGAGTTCGTCAGGGTTGGGAGCTTTATTGCGTTTCAGGAGGTGGAGCGCACGATCAACTTCTTCTGTGGGTGGGGTAGTGCAGATAGTCCATGGAGCATGAACTGGTTCAAACGGGCTACAGAGTGAGGGCACTAGTGCTGAAGGTCAGTTAAACTGCTGTTCGAAGTGTTCTGCCCATCGGTCCATGAGCCGTGAAAGCTGGTGGATTGGTTGGCCGTTGGCCTCGCAGATCACTTGGTTCACTCCAGGGCTCTTGGTCCCAGTAAATCGGATGAGTTGGAAAAAGTCTCCAAACATTGCCGGTGGCCGCAGCTTGTTCCATTTCGGCTGCGGGTTCCGACCACCAGTTCTCTCGGTCTCTGCGCAAGCTTCTAATCAAATTTCTTTGTAGTTGGTCAAAGGCATTGTGGTTTTCGCTTCCGGCAGGGATATTCCGGCGAATGTTTAGTAATTCCAAAGAGCCTGAAGAGATCCAGTGCGTGACTGTATGCTGTGTGACTAATCCACAAGATGCGGTACTCGATACTTTTATGGCGTCTTGGATGTGTTGCCATCGGTCTGACACGTCATCGTATGTGTGGCTCTTAGCTGGGCAGCAAGCTCATTCTGATATCTCTCCCGGACCAAGATCCGTCAAAGTTGGTCTACGTCTACTCGTTGACGGCGGACTTTTGACTTGGTGGGAAACCGTATTATGGACTCGGCACACACTAGGGTGTGATCTAAATCTAGATGTGTGCCCCAGTAAGACCTACAAGATTTGACTGGACCACGCCAGTGATAGCTTACGACTATGTGGTCCAAGACTGATTAGCAGATGGCGGTCACCATGTGACTGTGCGATGAAAGCTGTGCCGGAAGTTCGTACTCGACAAGAAAAGGCGATGATCAGCACACAGATGGAGTAGTCGATTGCTGTTATCCGTGCGTTGATGGTCGTTGTCGCTTTGGCCTCCAAACATTCGCTCGTCTGGACCTAGGTGGCCAACCTGGGCGTTCAGATCTCCAGCCAGTACCACTATATCTCTGTAAGATGTCTTTCCAGGAAGTTCGTGAAGCTGCTGGTAGAATATATCTTTGACTATATCCGGACTACAGTCAGCAGGGGCGTAGGCGGCGATAATAAACGGACAACGATTGGCGTCGCGGCCTTTGTTAGCTTTGAACGAACCCTCTAAGCGAATCGCGCATAATCTGCTGTTTACTGGGATCCAGTTGCGTAGCGCAGACTCAGCTCTAGTACCCAAAGCGATTCCTACTCCTGCATGACCAGACGCAGAATCCTCGGCGTCTCCGGATAAGCGTAGAGTAAAAGCACGTCCTGAGGGCGAATTCAGACGAACTACGATGGTGGGGTCCTTTATGCGGGTCTGGGATAAGCAGTAGACGGCAATAGCCAGTGAGTACACTGAAGGCTGCAAGCTTCAGTGGTACGTGTGGTCTCAGTAGTGGTTCTGATGAGCCGCACACAACTGAAGGAGGAATCTCAATTGCTCGTCCAGCGTCTTTATCGATGGCAACCTGAGAAGTACATGGAATATTATTAATATTGTTGTGTGTGGGAGTGGGTGAAAATGGATGGTGTGGTAATAGGTAGTTGGTTTTGTCCGACCATCATCACCTCGGTCATAACTTGAGTGAGGGAATAGAGTCGAGCGCGAGAACGAGTAATCATATCTGCGGAGACTTCGTGTAAGCACCAATCTTAGTAACGTGTGTGGCAAAACATTTCGCTGAAGTATTTTTTTACAACAGTGGAATTATTTTCTTGCGTGGCAGTATGTGGATTCCCGTATTTGTACGCTATTTATTTTCATGATTCTCAGATTTCTAATTTTCGGATCTTATTCTATTACGCATTATGATTGTCGTTACTCATTACTTATGATTAGTTTGTTTCAGTAAATGGAAATCGTACATATGAGAGGTTCCTCTGTTGCCATCGTCTCCGGTTAGAGCCTCACTTATCGGAAACCCCATTTTGATCTCCCCTTACAGCGGTTAGCCCGTTTCCGGGAAGCTGACTCAACTTCTTTGTTTTGGTTTTGTTATTCTGGACTGTGTCTCTAGGATCTTCCTTCTCGGGTGCCGATTCCACCTGTGTTCAGCGGTCTGTCCCGTGTGCACGTAATGGTCCATTTACAGAGTGTATGTTTCAGTCTGTCGGTATTTACTTCAATAATCCACTAGCTTCCAGAACTGTAGAGTTTTACGGCACCTCTCCACCTAGATGTACCTCTCCTTCTTGATCCCTTGCACTCTCGTGCATGTAAAGAACAAGCTGACTTGGGGATGAATGCCCCTCATTCAGCCACTTTTAGAGGGGTAGATTTTTAGACAACAATGTTTGTCTTCCGCGCTACGAACGATGCTTATCACCTGATAAGAAGTCTTTGATTTGTGCCGATGAGCAGGTCCAAGACATTGAAGACCTACGATGGCATCCTCATGATTACTGAACAGGCATCACAAATGCCAATGAGGAGTATTTTGGTTACTGTGCGATTTCACGACAGGCAGAAATTCCTTCTACCTACAGCTCATCTGCTGGCACATGCACCACAAGAATAGCGTAGCTACGTCCCCGACTTGCCCATTGCTATAACCGAACTGCTGAAGCCATATTCGCTTCTCTAATGCAATTCTCAGGGACATGAGCGTCATATCTGCTTGATGATGCTGAAGACTAATTTGGTATTCAGGTTAACCCCATGCAGCAATACTCGTCCCGAAGACATACAGTGGAAACTGCTTGTACAAGCTGGCGTAAATTATTGTGCAGAATTTATTGAGTACAAGAGGGCAGTCCATTTGCAACTATCATATCCAAATTCCACACTGCTAGCCGAAATCGAAAAATGCAAGTGGATTTTCCATTATCTGAATCATTTTAGCTCCTCGTACCGTCAACAAATTCCGCATACACATCAAAATATTCTTTGGATCTTTCTGTTCAGCCGCGTGCTGTTCGTCCCATCGGGAAGTGACCGACGAGGATAGCCGAATGATTAACATAAGAGCAGTTGCTGCTTTGATCACCTGAGTGGTGTTTGTATATCGATGGAAATTTCCTTACGTTGTTCACATCCGATCGGCCGTGTCTCGACGAATCAGCTGGTAGAACAACCTCCCGGTAATCAAACGGTCGCCAGTTTGATTCCGGCTCATGCCGTGGAAATTCGGATGCGAAAAATACACGTAGATTTTCCTGAACCGATAAATTATCTTATTTTCACGCCTGCTTACCATTCTTTCTCAAGGTTAATCAATCAGAAACTGGTGGATGACCGTGAAGAAAGACGACAGCGATATCTGTCTCGCGCCAAACCACAGGCGAGTGATCATCATAAGCTCAGTAAAGATGATTCATTGGAAGCATCGAGCCCTCTGAATTCCGAACGCGAAGTGGAATCTGATGGGGATCCCAACAGAATGTCCGAGGGGAGCGTGAACTGTATGCCTGAATGGGCTTCTTTACGTGTAAGTTCACATACTGTGTCAAACCGAGGGACAGAGGATGCTCGGCGTGGATCAGTCCTCGGTGCCTATTTTAACTCTGGGTAAGTCGAATGTAGGTCCCTGCGTTCATATGTGTGTGACTGAGCCACCGGTGAGTACGGTTCAGTGTCACGTGGGCGTATCGAGTGAAAATTTGTGGCTTTTTACATGCAGGCAATCTATTCGTTGGACAGAGTTAACAGTTCGTTGATGATAATGTAACTTCAGTGTCCTAAACATGTTTAGTATGATAAATACTGTATGAGTTATATGTAACGTGTCCAGCCGTCCCTATAGAGGAAGGTTGGTGGGCGAAAAAAACGTTCAGTAAGACGCGGTGGTCCATGCCAGATAGCTTAGCGGCTAGGTCTTCGACTCGCGGTCGCCCACCCGGGTTCGAACCCGGGTGGGTGCTCGGTGTTTGTGCATTTGTGATGATTCTCAAACGGCGTGGGACAGCTGCGCAGTACTCCCGTGGTTTTTAATGGTGCCCTGAGCGTTCACAGTACATAGTGAATTATATTATGTCCAACTTAATATCCAACTACTTATATGAAGTGTATACCCCCAGTAGTAGGACGAAACCAGTCAACCGAAATGAACCACCTAATATTCTCTCGTGGTCGACGTACAGCTGCTCTCATTTATGTTTAGTTGGTCATAAATAATTACCAACCCCAAACCCATTCCCGAACTCTCCATCAACTCGGCTTACTGTGTCCGTGGTTATCTGAAAAAGCGAAAGGGAGAATGGGCCGAGTTTCGATGTGCCATTGCTTGATCCAGATACTGAAATCAAGACTTGTCTCAATCGATCCCACAAGTTTACGTAGCTAGTGGCTGAGACATTAGTGGCCCACTTGGCGGAAGACCTTGTTGGATGTAGCCGAGGATTGCATTCATCTTTGGGCCTTTGTGAACGTTTATGTTCCAACTCCGAAGAAGGTTTTGTCTCACTTTTAATTAGGGTTTCTTTAGCAGTGCTCTCAAGTACTCTTTGATAGGTAATTGGTGAATGGAGGAATTAGTTATGACCAGGGATAAAGTCGTGTTTTTGATAGAAAAACTGGACTTTCGGTATGACAACGCATATTTTGGGAGTCAGAAGACCACTAGATCTACTGTGGGCACGAAGATTGAACCAAATTAGACAACCCGGGACCTTTTCAGAAATACATGCGAAAGCCGTTCTGGGTTCATAGGGCTCCTGATGTAATGTACTATAACAGAAGGGTATCCGAATGAAATATGATTTCACTTTGGGCATTTCAACAAGTGCCAATGTATCTCTGAACTTCATCACTGATTTATCGTGCAGTTTGTTTACGGCTAATCATTTTCTCTACATAGCATATGGAAAACGTTATTCAGTTAGCAAAACATGAAGTGGCTGAGGTTGAAATCGTGGTAATTTTCTTTGTTGGAATGATGGAGATAGTGAATCCAGCTAAAAATAATATTCGCATATATGGGTATTACGAGATTATATTTTGCATAATATGATTCTTCATGCAGTATCAACGAAAAGTAAGAGATTAGAATTTCTGAATCTCTTGATACTCATATACACTTAGTGGTGAAGCTCTGCAGGTTGTTTAAAGCGGGATGCCTTCGTTTTACTTAGGTCTCTACAGAGAAGTGCGGTAAACGGAGAGTTACCGTTCAAAGCCAGTGACGGCAGGATGTTGTCATGTAGGATATACGTTCAGTGAACCCTTGAGAACCAGCCCGGATAGTCTAGGGGTTAGGTGTTCGACTCACAATCATCCACTCCGGGGTAGGAGCCCCAGTGGGGGCTCGGTGGGTGTGCACTGCTGATAATTCCTAGCGGGAATGAAGCAGCTGTACGGTGCTTCCGTGGTTGTCAGTGATGGGTTAATCTTTGTTGCTACATGATGAACCGTTGATAACGTTTGCGGTTGTTAAGTGCCGCATATCTTACCGATGCGTTAACCGCAATTTCATATTATCAGTGAAGCTGAGTACTTAGAGCTTTCCCGTGGTGTAATCTAGTTACGCCTATTAGAACGAAGCCCAAACAAACGTCGTTTTTTTCTTTACTTTGAATTGCTCGCTAACCAGCGTTACACTAGAGAGCTTTAAATATGAATTTCTTAAGTTATGCACAGATTATCTAAACATGATTTCGCTTTGTGTGGCAGTTTGATTTGTCGGGGTCGAGTGCCATTTTGGCCTACTGATACTAGCTATTCCCGATAATATCTACTTTATTTGTGAAGATCGGATCGCTTTCATAGCGTAGCGTTTATAGTATATCGGATGAATCCAGTTGAAGGACGCAGACGAACTGTAATTGACTCAGTTACTTTTCGGAGTTCGATTGGCTCATAAAACTGCCGCTTTGAATCACTTTCAGCGAGCCCTCATGTTTCAATTATCCCTCTGTTTTGTTCGTGATCAGTAGTAGCAGAACACGAATTTGTTACACTCCATTTTTTTGTGAGAACGTACATGCAACCAAACCGCAGTCGGTGCGTAACCTCGGAGCAAGCCAGTAAAAGAGCTGAGCCACGTGTTCACACGCGTAAACAAGTGAGATCAATATCATACAGGGATCGATCGTTCGACGTTGTCCACGCCGAAGCACGACTAGATGTCAATACCGAGCAAGCGTACGTCCATGTACGAGAGGAATATTGATTGATCTTCAGGGTTGTATGTGTGACTTTAACAAGACAACACCCCCCCTATTGTGTTAAACCGCATCCGCCATCTTCTTCGACCGCAATAATCGTTCGTCAGTTCAGTTTTCAAGTTGGCGAAATTATTCAATAGCTGTGGACTTGTTTAAACCTAATGATGCCGATGAGGAGAACTTTGTAGCAGCTACAGGACAGGCAGACATCATATATCCCTCGGTTTCTCTGGTTTATTTCCTCAGAGATATGATGTCTCTCGGTATCACTCTTGTCCATATTCTCAAAATACCTAATTTTTTTAGCCTCCATGCTTTCACATACTGAACTTGGCACTTATATTGCACAGAAGTGAAATTATTGCAACTCATTTGTACTTATATAAGAGTGATTGATAGCCGACTTTCTCGTTTTGCTTTGTTTTTTTTTGTTCAGGCCAGATAATGGTTCCACTGAAACGGAATTGGAAGGTATTGCTGAAACAGACGAAGATGAGGATGTATTCAGTTCAGGTGGGTGTCTAATTATTTGATAAAATATCGATACAGCTTTCATTCTGTTAACTTCATTTTCTGGGTAATATGGTAGTTACATATGTAGAACAGTATTGCGTAGTAGTGTTATGATTGGTGAAAGAACGGGTGTGAATATAAAACGATTGAGAATGATCAGAAGGTCTTATCGTCTACTGGCAAACAGGTTGTGGGTCGCATTGTCTAGGGCGTACACCCAACACGTCTGAGGTCAGAGGTTCTGCAGAAGGTGTATTGATTTCTGCGTTATAAGTGACTGCCTCGGTCTGGACGTTCTACTAATTTGAGTTTTTCCTGATCTTTGCTGTGGCATCCACACTCGTTTGCTTCGTACGCGTATCGATCCGTAGACAGCTGACTCTACTGACGCACACACACGCACGCACGTCCCTCACGTGTACTTGTTTGATCGTTCACATCATTGAGGAACGGGTTCGCAGTCACACCACGACTGCCTTTTCACTGCAGTTCGAATTCCGTGGCCACCACTCACCTTGTAGAAGATAATCGATTGTCGCTCGATTCGTTACCACACCTGACTTGTTGGGACCTTATGTGCCACTCCGAGTCTCGAGGTCAGGTTGGCAGTTATCTGTAATGGCATAGCAGATCTTCTGAGCTATTAGTTATGGCTCTTCCAACACCCCCATGCCCAAGGATATTTAAAAGAGGGTGTGGCTATTTTGTGTGGTCATATGACGTATTTCCGATTGGTCAAATCTGATTGGGATAATGCATTTGACCCCAATGCGCACTGACCACTTCTGTTTTTCCAAACAGCAACATTCTTACCCGACATTTGTTACAGTATTAGTCAGTAAATGAGGTTACTGAGACCGAAGCTTGTTTGTTACAACATTGGGCATTTTCAGTGAGAATTCATCCCAACAAAATCATACACATTGTAATGGGCTAAGCAAAAAATCTTGTTTTTTAGACAACGCACAAGAATCACGTGTCAAAAATTTGGTTTTGAATCCAACGGCTGAGGACCAACAAAAGCTGACCACCTTGCAGAATGAGAAGCCAGTTTCCGAGTGAGTATGATTCAATGGTGTTCAATGATCATTCATATTTTTGAGCGGTTTTACGCAGTCACAGCCTTAAGACTCCAAAAAAGACGTAGATTTTTCCGAAGTGTCTGAGTGAGTGACTGTTGAGGTCGGAGACTTGGATGCAAGTTTTCTGGATAAAGAACATTTAAGTAACAGGTGTAACGGATTCCTAGCAGTGGTTGAGATAGGCGTAACGCAATTCGGAAAACGCCAAGCGTCCAATCGTGGTTTTCAGTACGGTTCTTTATAAAACAATCATGAATATGACACAAAAACTGTACAAACCTCAACGGTAACCGCTCCTTGAATCAGAGTCAGCCAAATGCGAGCAAATTCGGGATCGCTTGAGGTTCAAGCGGTCTAATCAAAGAAATTTCTATGGGAAATGCGGGTCAAGTGTCACAGAACAAATCAACGCACGCACCAGTCAGCGGTCACTTAAGGTCAATGTCCGGTGTGTGGTTCAGCGAATGAGCAAGTGTGGCGCAAAACGGTAATGGAAAAGATAAATTTGGAGTGAGGGTAGGGGTGTCAGATCGATCCTGAGTTAGAGGCTCGAGTTTGTTTGTTCTGTCGATTACAACAAGGTTTCCAAGTCCTTTGTTATGCAATTATATACTTACAAACGTTTTATGGCTTCAGTGCCAAACTTATAAGCAGAATAGGCTTTTCATTTCGGTTTATGAAATATGGACTGATAAGTATGTTCTGCAGCTAACTCTCCAGAAGGACGTCACATCGAGGCTTGGGCATGAGGTTGTTCGCGTCTCCCATCAAATACACAGACTGGTACACGTATGTGTCACCCTCTAAGATAAACGGTAAACCAGAGAAAGATTCACAGAATGCCACTTTGTGAGTGTGAGTGAGTGTTCCTTCGTTCGGCTTTTTTCTTGAAGGGGAAATTTCTCCCTCAGTTCTGGTCCTAGATAATCGTAAACGATGCTCTCAGTATTGACTATGTAGATTGATAATTTTCAGAACGTCGCTACAAGCAACCAAGTACCTCGAACACGACTTTGGTATATGATCTCATTTAGTTGAACAACCCGGGAAGCGGTGACACCTTGCCCTTTTTCCAGCCTATCCATTTCTTTTATAGTACAGAAAGAATGCAACAGGACAACCATGTCACAATCCTGGGCATGCACGAGATGTGTGCAACACTTTGAAAACGTTTAGCTGTAGTCTCTCGAAAGATCGACCAGTAGCTCTGGGTATATTCTTCTCGGTCCGGTTTCTCCATTCCAATGTGCAATGTGGTCAGAAATACCATAGACACACTGGGGAGGTTTGAACTTGCAACTTCTTTAATGCTTGTTAGTAGACAAAGTGGTGTACTAATACGTCAGAAACGTGATGGCAAATGAACGGGTTTCTGACTAGTGTGTTAGAGTTCGCCTGTTTGCGTCTGACTAAGTAGTACGCTATATTTCCTGCCTTTTTTAGAGGAAGGGAGTGAAGTTCATATACTCATCTTAGTAAGTCTGCCATGTCTTCCTCCGTAGACCGATAAATGGCTCGCTCTGGCTTGCACAAGTAGTTAGTTTCAAGTGTTACGATGAAAAATTCCGCATAGCCTGATGAATCCAAAGAACAATACTGCAGTGATTCAGCGGGGCATCACGTGATTCGGTGAGGTACAGCTTCGTGGCTACGCATGTCGGGGAGCTCCGGCCAATCAGGATCGACGAGGACAAGTACAGTGAAAGCTGGCTGTGATTGGTCAACTTCTAATTTACAAACTACCCTTGATTTAAAAAATTTATACAAACCAGTTGTGGAACACAATTAACGCGCTCCTCCTCAGCCTTGGGTTTCTTGCTGCTTCGGTTTGCGTAGTTCCGGGTGGGAGTGATTTTAGTACGTTCTAAATATCTTTTGCAGTGATGGGATATCAACTGGGTGAACAGGATAACACTCCTTCACAAGAATCGATTGCGGCACTGCTTTCAGTTCGGTGAAAATTCCACCCCGGAAAAGTCAATTGGGAGTACGGAACGTCTCCAGTCTTTCATATTCTTGTCATTGGCACCAGCGACAGTGAATACTGAACGTAAAATTCTGACTCATCATGCTCACTTATCGAACCCAGGTGTCCCCACATCTACCCATAAGTTATGTGTGAGCATTTCTGCGATTCTGACATACGGACTGGCTGAAAATTTACAGTAAGCGGCTACTAACTTAGATAAATCTCTCAGTTTTATCTAAAATTCGCGAATTATGAGTTTTTCTTCTCCTTAAACACGTTGCTCATGAAACTCACTAGGATCGAGTTAGAGATCTTTCATTATTTCAGAGGCTAAGTCACGCAGAAGCTACAGACTTTCCACCTCAAACGGTAATATTTCTGTGGTACCAGACGTACTTCTTCCAAGGAGCCGAGTGATACTTTCCCTGAGTCTGGGTTACTGGAGTCTTTGACGTCTTGGATATGGAAGTTTGCGAAATTCTGTTCTTTGGGGGCGGATAACTTTGTACCCATATCATATAGAAGGAACAAATATCGATCAAAGTGCGTTTGCCATAGAGATAACCTTGGCTAGGGAAGATTCAACGCCAAAAAACTGCCCAACGAGTGACGGATCTGTACGCCGATATGGTGTGACGTTTGCCGATGGATCTCAATGTTCTGACTCGGTGGATCGGAGAGCTGTTTTTACACTGACAGGGCTGACACAGTTGAGAATTTCGGCGGTTTAGTTGCCGCCATTTTCCAATGTCGTTATCAAAGATGGACTGTAGTAGGAGTGTTTACTGGAATACTTCCAGCGTGAAAGGGGCTCGTATAACACATTGCCTCAAGAACAGAAAGTCATTTAATTTCATCATCTAGTCTTTTTCCACGTCAGTTTTGGTTTAGGATACGTGTAGCCAGTCTTTCTGCCCACAGTACTGTACACACTTTCTTGAGGACCCGCATTTTACTTGTGAGTCAGATATGCACACATGCTTTTGGAATGCAATGAAGTGATTTGTGCGAATAAATCCACATGGAATAGACAGAAAACGAGCAAAACAAAAATCGATAAAGCGCGGCGGTTTATGCCGAGTGTGAATGAATGGGACAAACAGTGCGCTAGTCTGCTTTTCCAGGTTAGTTGGCCTGTGAACAAAAGTCTTCGTGCACAAAACCGTTACCTGAGACACTATTGTCAGTAGTAACGGTCAGAACTCTATCTGAATGATGAAAATAGCTGTACGGAGGGATGAGTTTGAGCCAATAGAAACGAATTTGCTTGTATGCAAATCAGGGCAGCCCGTACAAGAGCATGAAAGGTTAATCAGAAAGTCACTTTCCCAGACAATGTAGAACATATTTGATAATCTGTGGTGTTTTATGTATTGGTATCTTGGTTTGGATTGAAAGAAAGATACAGTTTTTCTCTCGGATCGCTGGAGGAAAGTCATCTTACCCCTGGGGTTCGATGATAGCACGGACTTTGTTCTGTCTTATTGCGAACTTTCTCAGCCCATTCAACTGAAGATGGAATGATTTGTTCCAAAAATACTTTCTCGCCGATATAATCGAACGTAACTTCATCCTCTGACCAATACAGTCATATATATATATATATATATATATATATATATATATATATATATGGTAGGGACGGATTTTTTCGTAAGAAAAGAAAGAATGTTTACAGTATCAAATTAAGATTGGTTAATCAATATTGCAAGTGTTGTGCGGTTCGGAACAGGGTGGGAAGTTGGTTGTTCGTGGTTGGGAAAACTCGGTGTAGAAAGTACATCTGGGGTGGGTTGGCTGTTTCCTGTCACGACTGAAAGGTCGCGGTCGAGGTCACCTTGATTTTGTCCCCCATTTTCCGATCGCGGCCAGGGTAGCTGCAGTGATTTGACAAATCGCTTGTGTGAACAAAGCGATGGATTTAGCAGCCTAATCACTACTGCCTCCGCGTTTCCCAAATTGGCTTGACGAACGATCTTCGAAGAATTCACAGCCACTTTGTAAATTATCTTGAAGGCTTTGTTGTCCACTTGGTGTCCTGTGTCGGCAAGGCGCGCTACGATTGCACTAGTTACGATTCTTGTAGTTCCTTTCCTCAGTCAATCCGGTTTGTGTTCCTTGATTTTTTGGGACAGTTGCCGTGTCATTTTGCCTACGTAGCTTGCCGAACATGAACAAACAAATAAATAGGTAAACATGAAAGAGGAAAGGACAGGCATTTTGTCTTTGAGATCCACAGAAATCATTGACCGGCTAGTGAAGCGGACGCGTAGAGTATTGGCGGGAAATGTACGGGTGACTGCATCCCTTAGGCGCCAAACTAGTAGTTCGCATTTAATATCTCGTTTGAAGGGAAGTTGCATGTGCAGTTTTTTATTTTTCGCGGTAATTATCAATGATCGCTTAGGTACTTCCGAAATGTTCTTTTGAAAGAAACGTTCCGGGTACCCGTTGTTTAGTATCATTTGTCTTATGTGGTCTGGTTCCTCACTCACTGTTTCCTCGTAACAGATCTTTCGTATGCGGGACACTAGAAACCAGACTAGGTTCTGTTTGCGTTTTAGAGGCATGAAAATCGCAAAATGCTTGTATATGCCCGTCCAAGTTGGCTTACGGTATACGCGGCGGACGAGCTTCCCATCTTCCCTTTTCCTAAGGTTTACATCTAGAAAATGAAAGTTGCCTTCTAATTCCACTTTGGATGTGAAATTGAGCGCACTGTGAGCCTGGTTAAAATTTTCCACTAGTTCATCTAAGTGAAATGCTTGTCAGTCATAATAGAAATGTCGTCCACGTACCGGTAGTAACTGGGTCGTCTTTCTATGGTGTCTTTGAGTACCCCATTTTCGAGTTTGGCAACGAAAATGTCGGTAAGTAGGGGTCTCAAAGCGAGCCCACCGCAACTCCATCAGTTTGTCGGTAAAGCTTGTTGTTGAAGCCGAACTGAACATTTAGCGTACGTCGTTGTAGTAGTAGTTCTTTCAGGCTGGTTACTGGAATACCAACGTTTATTTCGTTTTCGACTATATAATTGCACAAATATTCGATAGTTTCTAGAAGTGGGGTGCTCGTAAATGAGGATGTTACATCCAGAGATGCCATTTTAAGTCCTGTCGCATTTTGTTCTTTCATTAATTCTACAAACTGAAATGTGTCATTCATACTGTATTAAGCCATGCTTCTCCGTACTGGTTCCAGTATATCGACGAGCCAACGAGCAGTGCAGTGATAGGGAGAAGTGCCCATATCGAGTATCGGTCTCAGTGGTATCCGCGACTTACTTATCTTCGGTAAGCCATATAGACGGGTAATAATAATAGTGGCCGTAGGTCGTAACTGTTCATAAGTGCCATTCGAAATATAATTCTGATCTTTCAATAGTACCAGGGCTGCAGTAAGTTGTTCTTCTACTGTCTTGGCTCTGTTCTTCTCTCCTTTGGATTCCGTAAATTTCTTCAAGCCAGTTAGAATGATATCCATCTTATCTATGTAGTCTGTGTGATTCATTAGCACAACTCGGAGCATTTGTCAGGCTTGGCAATAACAATGTCTTTATTTCGCTTTAGAACTCTTAACGCTCCCCTTTGTCGGTTACTGGCATAGCTTCTAAATTTCTTCTGCATCCGATGGTATTGATAAGAACAGTCAACAAGGGAGGATTTGAAATCTTCAATCGCTTCTTGTGATGTCGCTGTTAGTGAACGAGTTTGAGTGTATACATTTTCAAACTGCCCTTCTACATCTATTTAATCATACCTCAGAGTTGGACAACAGAAACTCAAACCTAGTGATAACGCTTCCAGAAGAGGTGCATCCATAAACAAACTAGAAAAGTTGTGTACATACCGCTCTGAATTTTTTGGGAAATCGGTCCGTGGTTTTGACTCGTTTATAGTGTCCTGCAGTTTGACGATCTTCTTATCGATCCGTTTTATGATCACATCAGCAACAAAACGCGCAAACCGGATGCGTTGGTGTTCGTGTAGGCCATCGATAACATGTCTTCTTTGTGCGCTATTTCGTCCAAACTGTTGTGCGTTCATTCGTAGAGTATCCATTTGATTTCTCGCGTGACGTTTCAGGGTAACTGAATCGGGTCTTATTCGGGCACGTCTCAGTGATTTCCAATAGGTCTTCGGAAATTCATTTCTTTGAATGCAGCTGTCAAGAAATTTGATCGTTGCCCTCTTGTCCGCAAGTCTAGTTTCGAAGCACAAATAACTATTTAGCTCTATGACGACGGGTTTATCGTTGCGACTGCGTAATTCACTGAATAATCCCATTGCATTATGGAAAACGAAGCTTGTTCGCTATCGTGGCTTTTTCTATAACGTTATGGGATAATTCAGTGAATATTCGAAAATCTAGGCTACTTTCCAGGTGGTGGTTGATTCGTCTACCGAATTTCTCTGATGTACGACCACTGTTTAGAAAATCAGCTTCTTAGAACCATATGGGGTGAATGACCTCCAGAATTTTACGTTCCAAATAATTTCGATGAGCAAAAAGTAAATCAAGCAAGTAGGAACAGTCATGTGGTTGCTTGAAAAACCCAGGAAAAATGGAGTTTGTGTAGTCATGCGTGTGGAAATCGCTACTTGAACGTGACTGTGTACACCAATAAATAAATGGTATACCCGTACTCTCAGTCAATCATTCCCACAAGTGAATGCTGCTGATTAGAGTGTTGTCCCGTCAGTAAAACACGCATATCCAAGTGGATGTGTCAGCACCGCTCTTGACCTCATAGTCCCAAGTCTTAGAAAATGCGGCCCAGCAACGGACCTTTTGATGATGATTACGAAAAACAGTGACCAAAATACTTCCGTTCGATCCTAGATTCCAAAATGTTTTCTAGAAATTTTATTTGCTTATATGGTGAACATATTGGCTAATGTTCGTCTGTCTAGGTCGGACGCACCATAGAACAATGCAGTTGGCAGAACAAGGTCGCCTGAGTACTTATGATTTTAATTCATGATGATGGTCAGATAGTGTATACTTCACCAGCTATTAAACTATAGTAAAATGGTTTCCAGCCCCATCTCCTCCGGTTCATGTTAGTGATAAGATGTGTTGTTTTTGGACTATCCAACCCATGGGCTATTACATGGTTGATTACCTCCTATGCCAAGATTGAGTCAAAACTGCTTTCCCAGCGAACTTCATAGTGTACACTTCTTCACCATAGCCCAACCCTTCGTATTGTGGATCATGGCACAACGACATGGAGTACCTGTACAAGATTAGTGTATTAACCTAACTGCACGCTCCAGAGCATTCAACACAGGTAGGAGCCGCTCATGAGCGTCTGTCTGTCTGTCTGCCTGTTCAGTTCCGGTACCATCAGTGTGCATGGGTGCGCGTGTCTTCTTTCCTCAATAATTGCTCTCTATTAGCTATGGAATGCTTGTACAGAAAATGTTTTACTGAAGAGTGATCGACCAACAGCATACTGTCAAAAGGAGGAGGAATTCGTTCTCGTGACCCAACAATGATCATCATTTTGCGACGGTATTCGTCCCGCGGCTGCTGGTGTGTGTGTGCGTGTGTGTTTGTGTGTTTGTGTGTGTGTGTGTGTGTGTGTGTGTGTGTGTGTGTGTGCATGGATCAAAGCTAGACTGTAGCTAGCAGACGCTTGCTTCGAAAGGGAATGAAAAGTATTTTTCAAGTTCTATTTTATCATGTTTTAAAAACACATGAGCAAATGTTAACGTGTTCATTGCGTGGAATTCTTCCCACATGGAACCAACCAAACTGGACCACACTGAAACGTGAAGCACAAACGACGATTCCCTATTCCAGGTGAGTGTTTTCATCAACATCATCATATATATATATATATATATATATATATATATATATATATATATGGCTCTTACAACCGTTTCCCGAATAATTGGTGCACGTAGTTTTAACTTTTCGTTTGTCATTCAATCTTAGGCAAGCAGGATTTGCTCATTTGTGTAATTCACTTCGTTCTTAAGGTGACTTTACCCATGCAAAATCATTTTGGATAAGTGTGTCTGCCTGTATGAGTACATTGTCTGCGTGGATGGAAGGGTCTGTCCATGTAGAACTGTCAATCGATATTTCATCGATCGGTAGCTATACACCCATTAAGGTTAACTCAGCTTACCGGGCGAGCGAGTCTGATTGCCAGACAGGATGACACGAGCTAACACAGCAATATTATATAATAGTATCGTTTCTTCGTCAATCGTGGGGTTTTCCGTGTCTGGGAATACGATTTTAAATAATAGTCATCTATTATCCTTGTTACTGGGATGGACAGTAGTATTTTATAATCAATTTGTTTGTGGTTATGCTTAATTTTTTCCCTCTATAGTGTTCAGATACTTGCTTGAAATGATAACAAATCTTAGTTGACGAGTAAAATTGTTGTAAATTCAACGAGATTGTCAGATGGAACCGAAAATCTGCAATGATTGTCGGGTTTTGTTGCCTTTCAAGACCCATTTTGATGGATTGTGGACGGCAAATCACGTTGACTTGTTACCCGAACAAATGCATCCGAGGTCGATATAATGTCAGAAGGCAGTCGAATTTCTCGGTAAATAGTATGCATTAGTGGTTCTGTGATGGCAAAATAGTTACATCAGTGATGTATGGCACAATAAACAATGAAAAACTGATAAAATGAACGAATCCTACATTCGCGGTGAACTACCAACGGTCTCAAGCAGGAAAAACCGTCTGTTGGCGGTCCAAGCTTAAAAATGGTCAGAATCAAGATGGCCGACCAGTCAGAGCAAAGATCAAGGGAATTGACCAATGAAGTAAAAGAGAACGCGCGTTCCAGTCACAGCGTCTGACTACTAAGATAGTAGTCGGTGACAAAACGCAGAAAAAGGAATAACACGGACAGAATATTACATGAAGTACAGCAACAAACTAGAAAAAATAAGTTGTGAAATTTTTTTTTGTGGGTGAGCATATGTTCGTATCTGGGCACGGTTGTCAAGGTGGTGCGTTCTCCAGTTGGTAACCAAATAGTAAAGAAACATTTCCTGTCAAATAGGGTCTGGTGCATGACACGACACTGTTCAAGAAGCTACGTGCATTATCTTAAGAGAATTAATCCAATTCGCACTGCACGAATAATAAAAAGGAAAAGCTGGTTAGTCAGAAGCACAACAAGTGCAGCGGATGTTCACAAAGAAACGAAGAGAACTAAGATGTTCGCAAAGCGTTTATATTAATTCAGAACGGGGTTATTAATACGGAGGTTTTATGAAAAATCTGAATGTTCAACTACCTGGTACCCTCACAGGCAGATCATGTTACTTTTCTCAAATTTACTCAATCCACTTTACCCTAGTTTAGCCTTTTTTTCTTGCGCACATTCTTCTTCCGGGATAAACGGCTAAAGAGAGTTACAAGAGAGCGAGGAACCTGAGAGCTGTTGGACATCGCATATGCACGTGCAATCGGTAAACGCTTTGTTCGTGGTTTCTTAGCTAAAAAATCAGTCACCCGGACACTGCGTGTAGAATAACCTTGTTTTGCACTAGCTTTTTCCTACCTCGATGTCAGTTGACCTTTTCCGTTGGTGAATGATGCACATCAGTACTCATTGCAAATGGGCACTTCGAATAAAGTTTCCCGCTTTCAGTGGGATCATTCTTATTGTCACCGTTGCGTGAACACAGCTTTCATCTGCTTTTGTATGGCTCTGTGTAGTCAATGTTTCATATAACCCTCATATTTTGTTGAACAACATTCGCGTTTTTTAAATGCATTGTGTTTTATTGAAACAAATTTTTCATTACCCATTTTTATATTCCAAAGCGATATAAAATTGCTCAACGCGTTTACAAAGTCATGTTTATTGGGGATACCGCTGTCGGGAAGTCAAGTATTATCCAACAATTGGTTTCCGGGCAGTTTGATCCGAAAATCGGTCTCACAGTGGCAATAGACTTCCGCACAAAAGTGATGCATTGTGACGATGATACGGACATCATTTTACAACTGTGGGACACCGCTGGTCAGGAAAAGTATGTCCGTGTGATGTACACATATCTGAGATCAATGAATTCACAGTGACGGTCATGAACTCATCTGAACATCCGTAATAATCTTTATTCATTTGAAATATGGCTGCGCAGAATTTGGTCATTCCCATGAAAGTGCCTCGTGACAGTTTAGATTTAACACAGATTAAGTTGGAATGTGACACATCACGATGAAACAACCACGGGGTTTTCTTTAGATTGCCAGAGTTGGTGTTATTTAAGACCGATAGCCACGATCTCATTTCCTCTGATTTACTACTACCGCTACCACTGCTCCTATTACTACTACTACTCTGGTGAAGTGCGCATGCTACTCCCGGAATGAGTAAGTAGTTGGTTGCCCAAAACACAATTATGGACAGTGATGGATAGATAATGAACGCAATAAGATAAAGGAAGGGATGCGAATTACAAGCTTGCATCTTCCAATCGGATTAGACTGTCATCAAGTGGACCGGATCGCTGGTATGCAAATAAACATTGTTGTTCAGCTTGATCGATTTTGATGACCTCCGAGAGAGTGGTTTTCAATAAAGAATCTATTTACCAGTCACGTCTTGGGAACTACACTACTATTACTACCACTACTAATACTACTACTACTACTACTACTACTAATAATAATAATAATAATAATAATAATAATAATAGTAATAATAATAATATTAATGATAGTAGTGATAATAATGAAAAAATAAGTGATGGGAGCTTCGTCTTAGAGGAAACATTGAAACAGCAGGCATTACCCTATGGAGAAGGATTTCATCATAAGTGTCAGTCGCTATGTGGTTGTTTGGTTATTCTCGTTCGAAAATTACCGGTGACGGAAAGATGTGGTATTACGTAACATATATATATATATATATATATATATATATATATATATATATATATATATGCGAAACAACCCGTTAGGCACCGGCTCGGACGGCCTGGTGGTGAGACGCTTGTGTCTCGTCATCGTAAGGCTCGGGTTCAGGTCCCAAGTGTAACTCGGTGACTGTGCACTTCACAGGATTCCGCACAAGCAGGAAGAATCAACTGCAGAGTGCTTCCAGTATCCTTGTACCAACTCGTAAGAAAAAAGGCTAATGTGACCCCCCTGTATACTGCCTGCTTCAGGTTTGTTAAGATAACATATGATCTGGTATACTCAACTGTAAACGGTGATCCTAAATATATAAATATTTTCTGGATCTATTCTGCCATTGGAAAGTCGGTTTCTGACAAGGGGCATGAGTCGGACAGTGGTGTCGTAGTGCGGAATCGCGAATTCTCAATTTCGCCAAAGAGGGGCAAGATGCACCCTGAAGGGTTTTCCCGGAGAGCTTATTTTATAAATCATCGGTGCATGAAAATGTTCCACGCGATGTTGAGTCATGTGCACACATCAAAACCTCACCTTCTGACTTTATTTACTACTTTTTCTGATTTTTGTAGGTTCCGCTATTTTCTTCGAGTGATATTAGTTTAGCGACACAATACTATCATCATTCATCATTATTATTACTCGGTGCTGATGAATAGTTTGATTTGGTGGCTGGGAAAGTATTTCACAAGGGGTGCTCAATGCTGCCTGCACCAGAAAGCCTTCCGATCATCGGTGAGAAGTATGGTTCCTCGTTTCTTCCTCTAGTACATCTGACAGCGCATATAATGAATTGGTTACCATTTATTATAGATGGTCAACCTGCAGATTTTTGAATTCAGGTGGAATTCTACCCTCAATTCCGTTCCCAAGTCTCCATGTATGATACGCCTGGAGTAGATCAAGTCACCTCAGACGAACCGTTCGATATGCCACTAAGAGCAAGCCGGTATCATGGATATGAATTCCATAGCCGATCTCACACAGTCCATCAAAAAATCTCTGTTACAACATGTTGCACATTTTCCGGGCAACAATTTTCATGTGTTTTTCATGTATTTCATACAGTCTCATATAGAAACGTAAGACGATTATCACGCAAGAGTTTTGAAATTCCCGGGGATAAAGTAGTGGGAAGAAGATGAAGATCTATTTGTATGTTATTTATGAATAAATCAACGTTTATTTCCATTGTTAGATGTACCAAAATCACATGAGGAATGGAGAATCACTCTTTCACTAATTTCTCTTTATTTGAGTGATATGATATATATCTATCATTGTGTGTGTTTATATGACTGTAAATCGGTCCTCAAGAACAAAAAGGTTGACCTCATTCCATATTGCCGTGCTGCAAGGTTATCTGTCTGTATTCGTTTATCATTTCCGAACGTGATGTGAACGAAAGACTGACACATATATCATCTGTTTGTGAAGCAAAAAACCATATTTAAGTTTTAGGTGGAAAAAGCACACGAAATTTGGAAATCATCTGATGCTTTTGCTGTTGACATCAATCGAAGAGGTTACTGTAAGCTGATATAGTTTTTTGAGACGCTATCACCCATGTCATATCCTCATTCTTATTGATTACCCTTTCTCAAAACAAAGGTATCGAGGAATCACTTGGAAATACTTTCGCCGTGCGGATGCCGTAGTCGTGGTGTACGACGTAACGCGAGAGTCGTCCTTGATTTCCGTTCGGAAATGGGTTCAGTCTGTCCGAGACGGCGCTGACGAAGACGTATTCTTCATGATTCTTTCGAACAAACATGACCAGTTCGACTCACTGGAGGATCAGAAGAAACTACTGATGAGGAAATCTTTTCAAGAATTGATTAAGGTAAAATCGAACATGCCAAATAGCAGTCAGTGACACTGAATCATTTGCATTTGTATTTACATTGGATATCCAGTTGGTCAGATTTCTGCGTAGACGGACACTCGCATTTTGTTCATATGGACTAACGTTTAGCAGCTGATCGAATTGAAGAAATGAGGGGACATATAATGATATGCCGAAAGTTACTCAGAAATTCCGTTGACATTCGCGCCTTATTTGTGACGATTCTGACCAGGTAAGGAACGGTAGATTTCCGTTAGATGGTAGTGTGAGAAGGTTGAAAAGACGAGCGTGTGGACGCGAGAGAGTTACACTTGGATAGATCACTTTGTAAAGGGTGTGTGTCGTCTGAAAGGGATTTGTGGGCAAGTGTTCCACATGCGGTCAGTTGCATTTTACAGAACTTGGTAAATAGCTCATTTAGTGGCATGAAAGATACCCGACTAACAACAGAAGATTCTACTTGAATAATTTTGAAATATTTCTTCAGCAGATCAACAAACAGTAGGGGAGACAAGGAAAAGCGCACTTGTAAACGAAAATCAAGATAGTACTCTGTTCAAAATCGGCACGTCTCAGCTTTTGTATTTGAAAAAGTGGTCTGCGAAGATTCTTAACGTAGTTTCAAATGGGAAATGAACAATTCAGATTTCTATCCATGCTGATTCCTAACTGTTTGATGGAACCCACTCTAGCTAGTGGTTCTGTGGGAATGACAGATGGATCACAAGAATAAGCCAATGGAGAAGGTGTAAACATGGATTCGAAACATTTAGACAAATTTGAAGCTGAACCGGATGGAACAGAGAAATTATAAACACGAGACATTGCTAGAAACCTTACTGAAATCCTGGGTTACGGAAGCAGCTTGACTAAGAGCCATATCGTCAGCATATTCAAATAAATGTGCCGGAGAACTGGATGGAAGGTCATAGATGTAGGTAGCAAAAAAATAACAGGAAAGACAATTCCCGGATTGTTCGCAAAAGGTTTGGATGTTTTAAAACTTAGTCATATGTACTGAATTCTTTTAGCAAAAATAACCGGACAAACATGCATAGGACAACGAAAAAAACATAGTTCACAAAGGAGACGGAGTAGCGGAATAGAATCGAAAGCAGATGAGTGGTCCAGAAAGCACAATATACACACTCCGCTAGTCCATCCAAGTATTTGGCTAAATGATAGACTAGGAAACCGATATCTGTCCCCGTAGATCCGCTTGGTTAAAAAGCAAAAATGGTTGAAGACGTCGGGAGCGCTTAGCAAGGGGCTTAGGAGCCTAAGAATATCATGCTCAGCCAGTTTAGGACCAGATGAATCCAGAGCAACTGAAGAGAACCGTTTAGCTAAAACCCTGGAGTTATGGGGGTTGATTGTTTGTTAAATGGTGATCGGTCTGTAGCACTCGGAGATAGAGTAGAAGCACAAGGATTTATGTAAAAGAAAAGTAAATGCATCGGACAGGGGCAACATAACCGCCGCTCAAAAGTGATAGTTGTATAAAAAATTGACTGATTTTCAGACAAGGCCGGATGGTTTACAGCAGTCCTATCCCTTGTAACTAGCTGGTCCCAGAAATTTCGCAAAATGTAGGTTTTGGAAAGGAACTTTTAATAAGTCGCTCATAGCCAGCCCGGATACACTGATTTGGGAGAGGGGGGGGGGGGTTCCGCTGTCTGGCTTCAGACTGTGTGCCAAACAAAACATGGTACAATCGGGGAGGAAGGGGTACACATTCCGAGTCCATGATTTGTTTGTGGACACGATACTGCCAGGTTGCCCAAACCAGAGCAGGTGGTTTTCTTAGGGATCCACAACCGGAGCCTTTAGCTATCCAAAGCTTAACCCTCAAGACAGCGGGACGAAACATGGGGTCCGTAACCCACTAGGGGGCGGTGACTGACTTCTCAGTTCATACACCCTTCGGATGAGGCCAAACATCCTGGGTGCCCAGTGCACCTCTCCGCCACAGATGCCGATGAGCATATCGATGTACGCCTCATGCGCCATTCATGGTTGGTTTGGAATCAGGGTTTAGCCATCTCCCTTAGACTGACTATTAGTCAGCCAACCCGGTGGAGAGTGCCAGGCATTTGCTTTCGTCCTCTCACTATAGCAGGAACACCTCCGCCACGGGAAGGCAGTGAGTAGTACTTCCTCAGCAGAGGCTGTTTTAGACACAAGGTCACTTGGGAGCATTTCGAGAGGTGTTCAGGAAGAGTAGCCATTTCGGAGCCTGAGACACCCACCCCTGACCATACTGACGCATTTGTAGGCACTGTTGTAAAGGTGTCTGGCTCGCAGTCGTTCGTTCACAATAAATACGGTTATTTGCCAATGACTTTTTCAATAAAGCGATCTCTTAGTCAGAAAACCACACGAATTTGAACAACGAAATGATAGGCTGTTTAGTATATCTGACTTCTCATGCTCTCATTCATCCGTCCACCTCCCGGTCTTCACTTATGTTGAACTTTAAGTCTATATTTTCACCTTGCTTTTGTCTATCTCAAACATTCTACATCAGTGTTCCTAGCTAATATGAACTTACATGTAGTGGATGTGATCGACCATAGTGTCCCTCTCGTTTGCAGAATTACTCAGCCATTGGTTTTGAGGTCAGTGCAGTAACAGGCGAAAATATTCAAAGAGCCTTTCTCGAATTGGCAAGGTGAGTTGCGAACGATTCTTCATTTCATGCATGCCCCTCTTTCTTTAGACTGCTCAAAACAAAAGAGGATGACAGACTGACAAATTTGATCGAACTGGGTATAGTCAAAAGTCAGACTAAAAAGAAGGGATGCTGTGGCCGATAACGAATTGGACATCATTGTTCTATCTGGCTTTCTGACTTGACAATTTGAAGTGAAATATGTGATAAGTGGTTTTATGAATAAGGATATATACCTTTACATTACGCATCCACACATACACACACATACACACATACGCACATACCAATCTCTGACCACGCATCACTTTGAAATATGTTCAGCAAAATTTATGTGATGGAGATTAAATTGAAATTCCTTTTCTGATTGGGGAACTGGAATGATTCTGTCCTCCGTTAATCATTCAAATGAATGACGTGATTTATTCATCTATTTTTACAAAGAGTTTTTACTTCCTAGCTCCGAACTTTTCCTTACTTCTGATATTCCTATAAGCTCCAAAACTAATTTGTATTACTGCCAAACGTTCCCTCGATGCAATCATCTTCTCTAAGGGAATTCTACACCATTCATAACACTTTTCCACTCTTACTGACTCCCTCGAAGCCCAGCCGTTGTAGTGATCTTCTTTGAACAAACACGACTTTATGAAGATTTCGCTATCCCGTTCCAGGGTTCACGGCACCATATTTTCCCACTTGTTTGCAGGTCGCAAAACTAAAGATTACATTACATTACATTTCCTTTGTCACCAAAAAGTAATAATGGTTTTCATGGCATTCTTGTGTTCTGAATGAAACGGGAGATTTATACGCGTATATTTACGGATTCATTGTAAGCTACCGAAATCGAATGTCAGCATATAGTTTTGTAGTTGTTAAATGATCAACAATTTTGGCAGCGACTGCCTTACCTCATAGTTCAAAAGCTCATATATCGACCGTCGTAGAACCACAGGTTTACCCACCACGATATAGTCTTTTCACACCATCACCCAGCTTTTTCGCATCGTCCCTAAGTCTTGGTCGACAATTCTCAACCAATAAGTATCTCATGATTAGAACAAGGCGGAATACTCACTCTTCTTCTAAACGTATCTCTACCGAATCGACAAATGTGACTTTCAGTGTGTTGCTCTGTTGAGGTCAATTATGAGAGTTCAGCTTAAAAGATTCCATATGGAAATTACTTATTGGCTGAGAATTATCATACGAGTCTGATGAAATGATGCGACAATTATTCGAGTTATGATCTGATAACGGGTAATGCTGTGACAGAGCGGAGTAATGGTGGAAGAAGCCTAAGTTAAGTTCGAAAAGTTACTTTCCAGATAGGGTTGTAGAGGGATTTTGTGTCAATTGGTCTGATATACCATAGACCGATAAAGTCACTTAACGATATGTTATGTGCAATAATAGTAATATGCAATTTGCTCTTTAAAATAGGTTGACATATTATAAAGAATCTTCCATGCGAAGAATCTCGCGTTCTCTTACCGTTAGAGTGAAAAGCTTGATTTTTAACTGAGAGGATGGTCAAATACCGCGCACTTAATGGGAATGTTCGAAGGTACGAAACCGTTTCGAGTATTCGGGTATTTAGCCTAGTTCAATTTGATGGCTTTCGTTTATTCCTGTTTGATGAGTTCGTTGCTCAAATGTCACAATTCTGGCGTCACCAGCCTAGGGGACAGCTTCGTTGCGCACAGTTGATGATGACACAGCCAGTGCTATCGCTGTCTCGTTTGAGTCCATGACTGTTGTTCTCACAATAAATGATTTGCCAACAGACTGACATGCTTTCCTTTTTTCCTTCTTGATCGCAGCACTCAACCGAGTTTCCGTTCTCTCGTTGTGGACATCAAATCCGTCGTTCTTGACCTGCATTGGCTTATTGCCTGAACAGACCTAGTCGAGGTCGATATAATATCTGAAGACAGACAGATTGTCGATAAGATAGTGGTTTTGTAATGATAAAATAACCATGTCATCAATACACGTCGTATTAAACTAGACAAATGGGTAAAAGAAGTAAAACCTACACTCGGGGTGAATTACCAGCGGTACTAATCGGAAAACACCGTCATTTGGTGATCCGAGCAAAAAAGTGACCAAATTGGACGTGGCGGCCCAATCAGAACAAAGGTCAGAAGAATTAGCCAATAGGATTAAAGAAAGCGAGTAGTTCATATATAAATGTGACTAATGAAAAAGTAGTCGGTAGCAAAACACAGAAAACTGAATAATGCGAACGGAGTGTTACACGGATATACTGAGTTTTGTTACACTACGCACACCAAAGCGATGACTGTCTCTTTAGCGCAGGAGGTCGACTAACGACGTCACTTTCCTGACCGACCACATTTGTTCCTAGCCGTACTTTTTGTGTTACAGTCATTACAATGGCACCAACGATCAAGCCTTGTTCAAGTGGGTGAAAAATATTCTGGCATGAAAATGCAAAACCGGTTGGTAAAAATGTTATGCTGCATTGAATCCCGTGAAGAATCGAAACCTCCAGTCATCAGCAGAAGTGACAATGAGAGCTGCTTCAAAAACTGATTGCAAATTGGAATAAATGTGACGCTAAGATGAAGAGGAGCACATTCCAAGGATGACTGAGAATTTCGGACAATACGCTGCCTGCCAAGGACATAAGGGTTGCCAAAGAATTGCACTATGCTTTTAGAAGAATATATTTAAGCCCCGTTGTTATCATTCTGCTTGTTATTTCTAATCTGTATGTGAACTAGAACAACGCGAAAGCCTTCGCACATAGTATTATATCCACATATTTGCAACCCTCGTGCGAATCACCTACGGCATAAACTTTGCTACTTTGAGTCTATGAAACCGTGCATACCAAAATGGCAACACACTTGTGAACCGCTTTTCGGATATGAGATCTGTGGACTGGTATGGCCCATTGAAACTGCAGAAAATCAGAATAAAAAGAATTCATATTCGGTCACGTTCTCCGCATAATGCTACGAAAATCGGCCCACTCGATCCCGTCAGCGGATGAAGACAAAGTACCGGCTTGCATGCGGCCTACTAACCAAGCACGGTAAAGATACTGGGGCCCTAAAATAGCGGTCACATCTGATGTTTGCACCCCCGATTTTTTTATTCTCACTACCGATCTGTCCAATAACTTGTGTTTCACTTCAAACTGGTCGAATTTCAGGTTTTACTACTGAAATTGGCCTCAGTCGATTAATTGCAGATACACATCACGGACGGGTGGAAAATTCCACTGGGTATTTCTTTCAATCGGAGTACTGAGGAAACAATTGGGTACTTATTTTGGCAATCAGGACTATGCTCCGGATGGACAAACAAGTGTATCGAGAAGTCGATTTCGTCACGGGTGGTCTCTCGTATTTCTGCATTTATTTTATATCTAGACTGAATTGCTCGCAAACTGTATTGGACATGGAAGTCAACTAGCACATCATGTGGCAACTTCACATTTCATCCGAAATTGGTTGAACCTGATTTCTACCTAGAGTTGTTTTAGATAGTAGAATTGTTCTTCTCTTCCACTAACCTCTAGTTTGATTCAACTACTTCCTCTTTGACCCACTATTTCTAAGCTTCAAACCGTATGGAAGAACACAGTTTCCAAGTAAGGTGTTTAGTAATGTAAGGATCTATACTGTAAAAAGGCGGTAATGTATTATGTTATGTCACCTTTTATTTTTTTCGGAAAAGTAAATCAGAATATAAGTATATTACTGAAGTACCCACCGGCCTCTTACTAAACTACTCTAGACAGACACTCTTTTCTAATTGACCTTGTATATAACCGGCTTTTCAGTCAGTCTGCTGCGAAAGTGCAAATTTTCTACTGTCGAAGAGGTCAACCATGTTGAAATGCTAACTTCTTATGGCACTATTAGTTATCTGAGGGACAGAGAATAGACGTCAGTCATTCACAAACTGGGTATTCTGGGTTAATTTCGTGAGTTACAACAGTCTTAAACAGAACAAGTGGATAATCTCGTTACTGATTATATCAATATTGATGGCTTTGATTCGAATACTTCGGAATGAACGTGTCAGTTTCGTCCAGATGAGTAATAAATATTAGATAAAATAGTTATTTTCCATTTTTTAGAATAATTTCTATATGACTTTTCAGAAATGTGGCACAAACACAAAGCATGATCCTCCAGTAGTGACATTTAGTGTCCCACCCCTATCTCGGTGCGCACCATTGCCAAACTATCTCTTATACTAGTTGCTCTAATGTCCAATGAAAATCGCGTAAAGTTGTCATGGAAATTTACTTGTCTAATGTAATTTTTTGATGATTTAATATGGGTCAGAGCACGAATAAAGATGAAGCAAACCATATTTCGTCGTTTTTTCAATTTCGATACTCCGTACGTCGATCTGCTGACTGACTGACCTATCTTGTTTTACATCACAACTAGAATCACCTGTTTGTTTAGGGACAGGAAGTGCCCCGCGGTCATATATGAGATGTGTGACTGCAACTGCAGCAAGTAGTTCCGTTACGGAATATCTATCTGACATATGGATGGCTCTCATCAATCACTCCTTAGCGTGTATGGCATTGGTCAATCTAAGGCTGGTCGGTCCAGGTGGTAGGTTGAGAATTCAGGTTAACTTTGGTTTCACCAATCGGCTGGTTATTTAAAGTCTGTTTTTTAGGTCATCCTAGAACTGTCCGACTTTGGCCAAGGCCCATTTCTTTGCAACTAGTTCTGGAAGCTTGGCACACCTCGGATCATTGGCCCAGGTCAATAGCTAGCTCTGCACCCCACAGTCTGTCAACTGTACAAGACCGTTATTATTGTTATTACTACTGTCAATATTATTATTATTATTATCACGCCGGCTTTAAATCAAGCGTGGTGCCAAAGCAACAACAATAATTACAAAATAGGATGTGAGAAGTACGATAGAGTATAAGGGCCTATCTTTGTATCGATGATATATACAGTGGTTCTTTGTGTCGTAGGCTATTGTACTATTCGGTCGCCCAGTCGGGAGTAGGCTTTTTTCGAGGATTCACACCTAGCCTTTGCCCAGCCAAGTGTGTCCAGCATAGCAGCACCGTCAGTTCAGATGAGCCGGTAGCCAACTGCATTTTTCACTCGTCTCTTCTGGAAACCCTATCCAGAGAGCGGAACACGACAACTGGTTATGATCTCAATCAGCGGAAGACCACATTCGACACGTCACAGGCTACGCCCAACGTGCTAAAAAGTCGCTGAGAACGGGTACCTCTTCTTTTTCTAATCCATCCTAACTGCCCGTCTCCTAGCTTATTTGCCGACCAGCAGTCTTTTCGATCAAAACTACTGGTTGAAAACTTTGTTTGTGTAAAACAGATAGTTTATCATAAAAATGGTACACTGAAATCTGGTGCAAATTTCTTATTCCAGGACTGCTTTCCTCAGAATTTTCGGAAGATGTTTATCATTCGTGTGTTACGTGGTCACCGGATCTGAAATATCAAGAAGTAGAAAAATGAAACAGTCACACTTAATGCAAAGTTGGAGAAAAATCTTTTTGCGTACAGATTTCTAAGATGGTTTGATTGAAAATTGTTTTCAATAAAACGGAGTAGTATGTAATAATTTGTTCGGATACAACTGTGGCCAGTAAAATAGTAAAATATCAAATAAACTATGGACTAAATCTGAGAAACATGTAGAGTTGTGATTGATGATGGATTGTTACTAATCTCCAGAATGCCTTAAGAGTTGTTGATGAATGAAATAATTCCAAAAAAGAAAGCAGCGTGAGATTTATTTCGAAGGAAATCATAATTTACGTACCTACCTTCACCTTTTGCATCGCCTCTATTTCCAGCGTTAAAAAACCAAGGCTTTATGTCTTTCAACGACAAACACCGGTCCTTCTTGGAATCTTGGGATGAAGTGAAAAGCGTCCGAGTTATAGCTGGAGACTAAGAAGTTCATCGACTCACTTTTGATGGCAACAATGAGCATGTGTTTTTGAACGTTTTTTGTTGCGCACTTCCAAACCAGAAGCCGGTTCATGCCACTCCGTGCCAAATGGTTGCCGTTTGTTGTCAAACTCAAATATAAATACGAAATCTATAAAAATAAAGTTGAAAAGTACAAATTTAGTTGGCCTTATGCAAAACTGGAACAACGGCGTCACAGGGGTTCGCTCCCCATCTCCAGATGCCACTCGTCTGCTCGTTTACCTCTGTTTGCATGAAACCGCCAACCCTTATGACTTTCTTCGCCGATTGATGTATGTCATTCATATCCGCCGCTCTAATCACGTTCTCCGAATAAGACTCCTTGGTACTGCATCCTATCTCTCTAACGCCATTGCACGTTCCACCTATAAAGTGGTCACTATAAGCCATCCATTATCCTCCCATGTGCTACATTGTCACTTTTCTTTGCCGTTGACTCTGTAATCGTTGTAGCTTTGCAACTCAGATCGATCTATTGCCTCTTCTATTTTGGTATAACATGGTCCATCCATTATACTGTGAGCTTTGCTGCCCAGGTTTCCCTTCGGCAATCGTTTTCTTCAATTCCCTAGAAAAATTCCCCTCCGTCTCCAGAAGTAATACAAGTCTGATATACATATATGATTTTCCTAAATATGCACACAGAAACCATTCTGCTCCGTCGACTGGCCCATTTTGCCCTAAATCTACATGAGGGCCCTATCTCCGTTCCTTACTCTTTGTAGCGGTGGCCATCTTCGTTCATACTTTTACCACGTTCATTGTTTAACCGAACGCTGACTGCCAAGCGCGGTGACCATTTGACTGTTGCTCTTGCGCACGCTCTCACTGACGCTCCCAAATACACGCTAACCACTATCTCTCCCAATCGCCTTCTCGTTCTCACGGGTCGTGGAGAATATTGTTGTGGTTAACATATTCGTGCAGTGCTGCACATTAGAGTAACGCGCAGGTGGTCCACGCAGTTCAAAGGACCGAAGCACGCGTTTACTAGGGAAACCGCGAAGTAAGGTCTAATCAACCTTACATCTTAACCGGTCTCAGGCAGCCGTGCTGCTGTTCATTGTCACATTATCACTCTACTAAAAATTCACCCCATCGAAATGTTCATTAACAGTTTCACGCTTCGTTTGTGATCCACATGCTCTACTATCACTATTACGTCACTTTTGTTCCCCATAATCGCCCTGGCTAAATGCCCGTGACTAATCTATCGATAAAATTATGGTGATCACCATAATCCCCACCTGTCCTTTCATACAGTAGTCCATTCACGGATCGAATATCTTTCTTTGGGCATTTCCATTGACTCAACTCTGGCACCCTTCCCCACCGGATGTGTTAGCCGTCTTCCATGTGACCATAGCCATCGTCACACTGCCACTTGAAACCTTTCTGGTATTTAACTCCTTACTGGTATAATATCCTGCCGTCCCATTTTACGCCATTTCTGATATTCAATCCCCGTTCATTTTCGGTTTCCTGCTCATACCTCTTTCTCTATTTGAGCCTCCTATAGACGCTGTCCATTTATGGCTATGCGGCTATTTTCTCTTCCCATTAAAAATAACACAATCAAAATATATTTTGATTATTTGGCACTTTCCTGCTATCACTTCCGTTTCCAATATCTTTCATGCATATATCCCATTTTTCCGAGCAACCTCACATACCCCCATCTTTTTTGACCACCTGACTTTGAGTTTCGAACTAACAAGGGGTTACCATAGTCATTAAAATTCTCGATTACTTAATATTTATCCACGCTCTTTCACTTAACCATACCAGCTTCTCGTTGATGCACTGGTTTAACGTAACTGTGCCATCAGCTCATGCTCTACAACTTGTATCGGGATTTTCAGAAACATACTATTATCGGTATCATAATCATTATCAACGGCACTTATGTTGTGATGCTTCCCAAGTGGGCTACGGGGCAGCATCCTACTTTGGGTTTGTGTCCTACAAGTCACAGTCAAGATGTGTACTTGATTGGCCAGTTCGCTTGTGGCACCGCTGAAGACTGTCTCCGTACGAAGGTTGGAGTTAACTGCAGCGGCCGCTGCTGTACGAATAGCTGAAATGATTAGGAAGGAAATTGATCTTAGGTTGCGCGACGTCTATTATTGGACCGATTCTATTGTTATTCCTTATTACTTGAGGAGCGACAAATGGCGCTTCGCGAGGTTTATTGCGAACAAAGTGTCCAAGATCCGGGCCTGCTCACTTCCCACGCAATGGAGACAAAAGATGGGGAAATAGAATCCGGTAGACATGACCTCTCGAGGGATGCGACAAGAAGATAAGGACCGTCATCTATGGTTTTACGGCCCAAAACTTTTGTGGTTCTTGAGAATTATTGAATTCAAAGATGAAGCGCTTATCGAAGTGCGACCTGAACTGTTGGAGATGAAGATGCGTTCGGTGGCTAGTGCAATAAACTAAAGTTCATTTTGGTCACACTTCGGGCGCTGTTCGTCATGGACTACTTTAATAAGGAGTATTGCGTGGATATCGCTATACAAGCAATATCTTATCATAATCAAAGGACAAAGTGACGTCATTGTAAGTGGTTCATTCAAAGATTCAGAAGGTGAGAAATAGTGGTAGGGCAATTGTGAGGTTGATACAAGGAGAATGCTTCTTTGCCGAGTTTTACTTGGTGGAACGAGCTAACGACTCCGGGGGCTGTCTTACAGGCAGTTGTATACAAAACTTGAGTACTATTTTTATTGCCGGGCTGCTATGCATAGGATGACGACTAGTTTTGGGCAGTTTTTCGGTGGAAGCCAAGCATCCCATCATTCTGCTAATCGTGCACAGAGTCACTGAGTTGATCTTTAGACGTCATTATGAGACGAGAGGTCATGTTGGCTGTTCCCAGGCTTTATCGAATATTCGTTGGCGATTCTGGATTGTAAAGCGCAAGGCGACTGTTCGACAGGTTCCCAAAAAATTCTAGCACTGTCTCCGAATGGCAACGCATCAGTGTACACGACAAATGGCATCTCCACCGATTGAAGATACGATGAAACTGGGTTAGGCTTTTGCGTATATGGGAGTACATTATTTTGAACTGTCTTTTGTTGAATTTGATAGAAGTGCGTAGAAACTATACGGCTATTTATTCATCTAAATGAATAAGGGAGCGGTGCAAGTCTTGGTTGCGCACTTGTTTACTGGTTCTTTCTTGCAGGCACTAATGTGCTTCACTGTCGGAAGGGGTAAACCACGTTGTTGTCAGTGATAATGGAAGCAATATCAGGGGGGCCTGGTCTGAAATTCGAGGGTTTATTCAAGAGTTATCGCAAGATAGAATGAATTGCCTCCTATAAAATCGTGGTGTCGAATGAAGATTCGGGCTGCCAGAAGCTGGCCCTTGGCCTGGGGTTTTGGAACGTATGATACTTTCCGTGCAGCGTGTGCCATATTCAATCGCGCTTTTATTTTTTTTTTCTGCCCACTGTGACGCCTTTTGCGTCGGGTTACCATCATTAGCATCCGTCGCGTTAATGTCGTAGCCATCCATGGAATAGTGTTGGGTTGGTTACCGAAGAATAAGTAAGTTGACGGCGCAGTTGTTCTTCGTTTGGGTCCACCTGCCCTGTCATATGCGGCTAATGCTTCAGGGCAATTGTGGTGCCGTGTAGCTTCGGGTGTTATTAGCTTTTCTTAGCGCGCCCGTCACACGTGGTCCATGTCTCCGTAGCGTTCTGGGAGGTTTGACTTCTCACCTATTGCCAATGCCTAAATTGGATGTACACATGGTATAAATCGTAGGCTGGAAAAAGAAATAGTTTTACCCAGCTGGGTCCCACTTGCAATTGCTATTGCTTGGTAGGCGAAGACGGAAACAGTGGGAAGTATCTGCAATCTTTGACCTGTTTGTTTGCCTCAAGTTTTCATATTTTGGGCAACGATGATAAGCTGAAGCTCAGACTATGCAAATCACTGCTATCATTACATGGACAGTGTAGACAACCTTCAATTACTGTGACCCAGCCCCAATCTTCCCTAGCTGCGCAGTTGAACCTTCGTCTGTTAATCAGTAGTTAATGTCCAGAGTTCACATCCGTGCTGTTGTGACGTTCCAACATACTAGCAGCTTATTATTCAAATTTTTGAACTTATTTGACTGACCGTTTGTTTGGTGAGAAAACCGAAATAAATATGATGATCTAGAACGTTAATCTAATCGTTTTTGCTCATTTTTGTGCCGGTTAATCATTTATTTGAATTTACACTTGTGTGGACAACAAAATGAATCCCACTAACTAGTTGGGTGGTAAACATCAAGCGGAATGAAAGTCGAAGGAGTGTTGCCGCCGCTGACGCATCTCAGCGGATTGTATATAGGGAAAAGGTTCACTTAATTCAGTTAGTTTATTGGAAGTGGCTATTCCTTCCTTTTCTTTACACATTGTTTAAAGGCTTCAGTTTTCTCTCTCCCTAAGAACCATTCAGACACTTGGTTCTCGGTCGTTCAGCAATGCTGATTCCAGTCCATTCCTACGATCAGTCTGGGAAAGTGCCCAGACAAGTACGATTCACGAGGTCCGGATATATATACACTTAGATACAGCAATAATTATTATGAACGTTCTGTTTTTAATGGACCGGACTTGTCAAACTTCGTTTACTCCGGATTTCGGAAATGGCGGAAATCCGTTTTCGATTGCCCGTATAGGCTAACATTCTGGGCCATCGTACGTGCATTGCATACGTTGGAATGTGCAGTCCGGTTGTCACTTGCTGACTTACGGAGCCGATATTCAGGGGAATCTGGGAGAAAGAATATGCTCGGGTGTAACTGATGTGTTTAAAATCTTTCTTTACACGCAGCACCCTCATTTTCACGCAAAATGACTCCATTCGCCATGAAACTCGGATGCTTGCAATATATACTCGCTTGTTTATGTGACGCATTCCCACATACTTGAATTTGGTTTTGATTGACCTGACGCCACTTGCACGTTCATTTTAGATTGGACTTTGGCTCTCAGTTTATTCGTTTGGAATCACATTCGAGGTTTTTATATGATACGCAATTGTTACTTCTATGATTCAGTACCGCAGAGTTTGCGAATCACTCTTGTTCTGAATTTGGGATTCATCTGATCGGGCCCCGCGTTGTTCGAATTACGATTCTCGTGACTTACTTTCGATAATTCTTTGGAGTTCATAGGTCGTCCATCACGCATTACCTACAGCCGATTTGGACAGATCATGCATGAGATCCACAAGCTAACTCAAACGGCATCAAAATCGGTTCAAATTGGAGGCTAAGAATATAACCCAAACCAATTTTCGGCTAACATGCTCACAAAACTCAAAAGCCCACGGGGTCTATCCAGTGGATTATTTTGCTTCTGGTTGCATCGGTTACCGGATTGCCCGACCTTTTATAGGGTGAGTGTCAAAGATCAACGGTCCATGGAAAAAAGACCGAATCATGCCTTTTGCGTTTGGATGATTCCCACCGGTCCTCAAAATGCCACTATAGAGTGGAATGTGACCAGACGGATGCCGGGGTAAATATTATCCGCTGCTGCGTCCCTCAGAACACTAGGCCTACTCATCCGGATGAGTCCAGAACCATCTGTTTAACACGACGTGACGACTGCAAATCGGTGGGGTTAGGCACCATACCAGTCGGCATAGTGACACCTAAAGGGGTAAGGAAGATCGTTGCGCTTTCGGACACGGGACTGGATACTTTGCTTATTACGCTCCAGCTTATAGACTAACTAGCCGATAAGCCTGCCTCCCCCGCGTTCAGCACGGTTGCAGGGAGTCGTGCCACCGCCTCAATGAAGCTGACCTCACAATTAACATCCATAACCGATGGTGAGATCGCAGAAATTTTAAAAACCTTTGCTGTAGACAGCCTACCTATCAGACCAGCCGACTCTGTTAGATTAATCGCCAAGAGACGCTCCCGTCTCAAAGACGTAAGTTTTGAAGTAGTATCCAGCCCTCATGTCTACATACCAATTGGAAGTAATGTACAGGAGGCTCCCTTAGTGATTGACCAGATTATAGGCATTCGAAGGGAACCACTTGTTGTGCGGACCATATTTGGCCGGACACTTCTTGAAGCACCCACCGAAGAAGTTCCACAACTGGCTTCGTTAAATTACCCAATGGTTGCCGAGAGAAGTTTCCATAAGGAAAGCAACCAGTTTTACGATATTGAGCACAACGGCCTACATCAGAAAATTTAAGTTTACAGAACAAATCATTCGGTGCCCTCAATGATGAACTCAAATACACTGCATGGCGATGGACAACTTTTTGTTCTACTCAAGAGACCGCCGTTGAAACATCTACCGGTAAACCGGGAAATGGACCCAAATATTTTGTCAGCTCTCAAAAGGAGACTATTTTGGTAAACCTATGCAAAAGTGAATATCAGAAGACCGTGCATCGGTACTTGGATTTGGTCTATCGAGTGGCAACGTGCAGTACCTGGCTGACGATGCAACAAATTAACCTTTGCCAAAGCAATAGTTACTGAGCTGAAGCCGTCTTCTATAAATAGGTTCGTGGTGACTAAATAGGCATTGGCTCTTCGGGTAGCGGCACCTTTGTAAGGGTACTTGGCCACCATCAGGTGGAGCTTTGCGTATTTAGACGAATCGCCAGTGGTTTTACAATGCGGGAAAAGGAAGGCGTGTTAGAAGCATCAGGGATTTTCGTCTACCAGTAGGAGGAAGCAGTAATGACCTGGCTGACGATTCAAACACAAAACTACGTACAAAAAGATTAAATGGTTTGCAGATTGCCTCACGTTGAGTGATTCGGTATTTTGTTCCATTTATCCCACACATTTTATCAAGTTGACTATTTTTGCTCGAACAGTAACGAAAGTGTAGTAAAAATAATGGTAGTAAAAATAATGCTTTGTTTCTCAACCGTGGACAAGACGCACTCGTAAACGAATGATGAAAGTATACAAAGCTACTGCATAAGACAAAGTATTCACGAACGTTGAAAGGAGGAGTAACATTTGGACAACAGCGAAATAAATTTTGGTGGTGTTTGACTGAAGTAAAAATAATATCAGGTGGCCCAGCGAGTACGAATCAATTTCGAATTCAGTCACTGGAGATTATCGAAAAATCAGCAGAACATGAAATTATTGAAAAGAGCATCACCACAGGAAGCGGAAGACGCGTAAATACAGGGACGATGCTGACTATGATTGATGAATGTATAGAAGACCTTCGTGCGCGGCTAGTGAACGTGTCTTCTGTTCGGTCTGAAGGGGAAATACCAAAGTAATCCTATCTATTGGACGAATGGAGAAGACGTAAGACGGTTGGCAGATGCGAAGGTGTATTATATATATAGTGGTATCGAAACAGTACCGATACGAGAAATACACCAAACGGATCTAAACGCAACGGCCTAGCAGAAAGCGAACCACAAGCGCATATAATAGGCGAAGGACCGAAAGTGAAAGTGATTCAGAACGAGGTCAACGGAAACCTCGGAAAAGTCAGTCCAGTAAAACATGCACAACGGAACAAAGCAGTGAGGTCGATGTTAAATGCCGGAAGAAATCGTGGAGAAAATAAATCCAAAATAATGTCCAGAAAACGGTCATTTTCTCAGAACGATCGAGGTCACTATAAATGCGTGTTTGGGTTTACTTAGTGAAACAAGTTGTGGTGAAACAGACGGACAGGGAAAAATAGTTTAGAATGTCCCATGAAATCATGGGAGAGAATAAAATAAGCAGTTTTTCATAAAAGTCAGGTAATCACGAGGATTAATAACTAGCATCATCCAAAAATATTGGTAAGAGCTGGAACTTGCTTGGCTGGAGATGTCAGAGGGCGTTTGGCGTGAAAAGCCATTGAAATAATCTGTGGGTGAAACCATTGAATAAATTTTGTAACACTATCCGCCATGGCAATTTGTTTTATTGCGGGGTTGTTTCGTGATTTCCGTCATGCGCAGTTAGAGCAGATGGAAATTCCGATAAGTCGAAGGAGATCCGTGTTCATTCAAGGAAAATATTCATCAATGGTCTGCATTGTGAAGTAGATGTCCAGACGGTTCACATTGGATTCAAGTAGCAAAGCAAGGATACAGTGGTAAACCATCAAAATTCGATAGAGGACAGAAAGGGAGGCTACTGTCTAGCTATCGTACTAGCTGTGAGTGATTGGGGCAAGGGCAGTGCAAGTTTTTTAAGCAAAGGTTAGCAGGAGTGTGTGTTGTGTTGCTTACCAACCGAGGCTAGCTTGTTTTTTGTGATGGGTACGCATAAAAACAAGCAACATTGCGAATAGGAAGGAGTTCGAAGGCAAAAAGAAGGTATACTTGATACTAAGGCGAAATGGATTATGGAAGATAACGGTGGATATTATGAACCTAAAGAAAAATAATCCACCTGAAACGGTACTCGGAAAATAGAGCCAGGAGCTTCGAAGCTAGAATAACGATAAATGAAGGTTCAAGACAAACGGGGATGTGATCTGGTAGAACGTGGACGGCTGCTTTGGACTGGAGATTGGTCGTGAAGTCTTTGGAGTGAACGGGAACTATGATAATACTTTTGGGCAGCCGGTGTTTGTATCAAACTTTTGGTTGCATAGCTGAGACAGGGGAAAGGGAGAGTGCATTACCAAGTGTGACCATCAAAAGTCACCGTGGTGATGCACTGGAGAAAACAGGACTAACCAAGAAACAAACGTGTGATCGACTATGCTCCGACTCGGATTGTGCTGGCATACTAAGATTACATTTGAATACTGGCAGAGTGCCATCATGGTGTGAGGGTAGCGTAATAATTATGAACCTTTACGGTCATTAGAATACTGCAAAGCGGGACAACACCAGCTTGAGAACGTGTTCAGAAACAACGAGGAGTGAGAATCAGACTAGGGCTAGAATTTTGGCAGGGAGACACTTTAACTGTCTACACTTAGCGTATGTGCTAGACAGAGCTAAGCCCTATTCAAACAGGGAGATATCACAATACACATTCATTAGCATCCACCAAGTGGCACGTCAAGGTCAATGCATATTTTTGGACGTTTACTTTGTAGTTTTATCACAACTTGATATCTGCCTTTGGAGAAGGCGGAGCTGCTTTTTGTGGGCGGCTACATAGCCCCCCCCCCCCCCTCGCTCCGACCTAAACATGGAGCTCATGCGACAAGCCGCGGTGGAAGTAGGTTAACCATACCTGTTTTCCAGTAGCAACACTGTCGCCTAGAGCTATGGGTCGCACTTGGTAAGTCAGGCTTGCTGGGAGAACACTACAGCAGGATACGTTTTTTTCACTTTCTCATGCCAATCTCTCTGTTTTGGTGTTGATGTCGCCTTGTTGGTGGCCAACCCACTGTAAGAAAACAACCACAGCCACGAATTGTAAAAGATATGCCACAAAAACACTCGTCATATCCGGGAAGTTAGGAACTCCTCGGTGATTTACGTAAGAAGCAAAATGCAAACTTAGGTAGAGTCAAACAAAGCACGAGGTAATTCGCTGGGATTCAAGTTCACCTAAAAGTCAGCCCACAAAAGAGGGAGCTTTGCAAGCAGCAATTGAACAATGAAAGTTGAGCGTATATGACAGCAAAGCCGTAAAGCCATTCCATCCATTGACAAGAAATGATTGAAACCGTAGGCCACTTTCTAAAGCTGCGTCGACAGTTACAGTATCATTTCTCAGTGGCTTGGCAGCTTTCGCGGTGCTCGCAGAGCCAAAAAAGGTAAGAAAGCAAAATTCATCTAAACTTCACCCTGACGGTTTAAATGTGACATGCTAGCTGGAATCGCGTTGCGAGGTTACTTCGGCCTTTGAATAAAACTATTTACAGTTTAAAGGGTGTTCTCCTTCACTTTTTTACACAAAAACTCTGAAACACTCTTTTTGTGTTAGTTTTCGGTCAGTTCCTTTGTTGATCTGTGTTTTGTTACTCTCTGCCCTACACCCATCTCAGAAGCTGATTCACAATCAGAAACCGGTTTTGCATCTATCTTAAGAAATTTGATGTAATAATTTTCATAAGGTTCTTCCGTTTTCTGACCTTTTGATTTGCACGGCATCCGAACTTCTCTTGAACTATGCACTTAGATTCGATTTCTTCGCGCGGCTTATAGTCAGAGTGACTCTCAGTCTTTGTTGAGATAATTTGTTTTCCACTTTGGTTGCGTAGCTCTACCTCGTATGGCAAAACCTTCTATCCTGGAAGGCCTACACTCCGATAGCGTGTCTAAAAGTGTGTTTCTATCTGCTGATGGATAAACCAGCCTCAAATTGGGGGGGGGCGGAAATCGGACATGATTTGCTGTAAATTATGGGAATGACAACTATGACTCTCCCGCAGCCCACATTTGACGCAGCCAAATAGAAAGCTATTAACCGCAGGCACTGACAGTAGGTTAGAGGTAAAGTGGGTGGCAATAATGACCCCATCCGTAAATTTGGGCAGTGTTTCTCGCGGAAGGATTTTGGCACGCTGTGCGTAGGATATGTATCAAAATTCCTTCCAGTTTTTCTGCGTCCCTTCAAATCTGATTATGTTCGGCATTGCCTTGCCGAGCACTTCCATACATGAAACATCTGCACGTTCGTTCGTTTATGTGAGGCATTTATATTTGGCCCTTAACCGTTTCTGACCGCCGCGCTCGGACCACTGGACGCTAACCCACCGGGCTTTACTCCCTGGTCTATTTGGTAGCATGCTTGATGTTTGTACATACTTGTGCTTGTTGTACTTTTTACTCTAGTACCAGAGAAACTCAAACCAAACTCGTTCTGGTTTCAAGATTCATGTGCTTTTGCTTCGGCTTGCTCCAATCGCGATTCTTGCGGCTCGAATATAGGTTGACTTTGGTTGAAACTCGTCTCTCTTGATACCAGTGAACTGACCCATTCAACAAAGACGTTCACACTGACTGATCTCTCCATGTTGCCACCGAAGTCGGTGAAAAAATTTTTATCATCTAAATGACCTCATCTGTGAGGCGTAACCGTCGTGGACGGGGAGAGTGACGAAGCGCATATTATCGGTTGCGACTTACAAGAAGCTCTTTGGATGCTGGATCAGGGGGTGGGCAGCCGCCAAAAGCCCCACGCAGTGAGTGCAACCTTGGGGTGGATACTATATGACCCGGTGGAAACGCGTTTCAGTGAATTAGGTATCTGCAGAAATTGAACGCAGAGCAGCCACTGCATGGCCCCTACGAGCAATGGTTTCACGACCATGGGGACCATTGACTGTCCTTGCCAGAATAAGATCATTTTGGACTGCAGGTAGTAAGTAAAGGGACCAAAACCCTGCGGAATCAGTTCTAGGAGCCCCTCTCGTGGCAGAAACAGACCTTTCAGCTGGCAGACAACAACACATGCTTTCCGAAGGTTGTTGCGCTTGAAATAACGTTTTGGTCGGGATGAAGGTCTTTGGGAAAGGTACTCGAACGTGGCGACGCGGAATGAAGCACTTGTTTAAGTAAAAAAGATGACTGTCAATACTCACGCTAGGGAACAAATATGATACCTGCCTCACCACCCGATTTTGCATCCCAAGAAACTTAAAAATCTTCGAATGGTCTTTGATTGCGTAGCCAAGTTTCAAGGGGAATCACTGAATGATCGCTTATTTTAAGGGCTAAGTTTGACGACACCACCGATACATGTTTTGTGTCGGTTCAGAAAGGTAGAGCAGCAGCGTCGGCCGACGTTAGAGAGGTGTTTCTTCAGGTGAGGGTGCCAATAAAATAAAAAATGCGTTGTAGTTTCTTATGGTGGGATGAGTAAAATTTGAAAAAAGTGATAAGTTATAGGAAGACAGTTCATCCGTTTGGATAGATAACGTCACCTATTCGGGCGATCTACGCCCTACGGGAAACAGTAAAAAGGCACGGAGTCTCGGGTCGCCGGGCAGTAGTGGATGGTGTCCGCAGCAATTTCTATGTTGACGGGTATCTTGGGTCGTTTGATGACACTAAAGCTGCTATAGTACACTTTAGGTGTCTGGCAGAAATGTAGACGAAGAGCGGATTCCACCTCAAGAGCTGGGTACTAAATCCCCCGGTGGTTCTAGAAGCCGTTCAGCGCAATGAGAAAACATAAAACTATCGAGGGCAGGACAGACCACCTGTCGGGGTAAAATGCACTCTAAGGCTACAGCGGAATGCTGAGGCGAATGGGTTTGTTTTCAAACTAAGTATCCCTGATCGTTCCTTCAGTGGCAGAGGAATTCTGTTATCCATCTTCAGTTTGTGTGATCCCCTTGAGCTGGTTTCCTCTTGGTAGCTTTCCGAAAATATTCCCTCCTAAAGCTCTGTCAAGAGAAATTTGATTGGGACCAAAAGCTTGAACCTATGGTCACTCTAGACCGGGGCAGGTTCCTGATCATCTTCTCTGAATTAGTGAAAATGCGATTCCCACGATGCCTGCCCTCGAGTAACACAAATCAAACGGAAAATCTGTCCATATTCTCAGATGACTCAAGTGGGCTTCAGAGTGGCAGAGTACCGCACTTGGATGGATGCTATTGGGCGTAGGAAAATCAGATTTTAAGTCGTCAAAGCTAGAGTTACTCCACTAGAATGGTTTCTGCTCCCTGGTCGTAAATTAATGCAGCTGTTCTGCCTGTAAGAGTAGCGAACGAGTTTAAACAATACTTCGAAGGGGTTATCTTAAACACTACTTTTTAGACCGGTTCCTCCATTGTAATTAACTGCATCCGTAATGCTAGCACACATTTTATGACCCGTGTGGCAAATGGAATGAAAACTATTCATGAACACACTGAAGTAGATCAATGGCTTTGTATGTGGTCATCTGGAAACCCTGCTTGTTTACTCTCACGAGGCCCAAAATACCTCGGTTAGTTGCCAAATTGGCTGAATGGCCCGGGTTTTCCGGGCTTGCCGGAAAAGGAGTGGCCGTTATTCCCACCACCCAAAATTTGCGACACGTACTTAAAGCCAGAACACCTAGTACTGACCACCAATGCCACTGACAATATAATGCTGGATAAACTCCGCTACTTCTGCGATTGAACCGAGGTGCTCAGAGATGTGGTGTGGTGGACGAGGTTCAAATACAAGATGCTGATAATTCCAGGTACCAGACCGAGAAGTAGTTTGAACATCGGTCCGATTCTCTCCAGCGAACTGAAGCTAGCAGAGAACGAAGTGCTAAAATGAACACATACAATTTCCTCGGAATATACCACCCTAAGAAAAGAAAATTCGAAAGGAACAAAAAGACTTGTTTAGGGTCCGCTGAAGAAACTTAGTCCAATTATTTTTTATCGTTTATCAAGTATGGGTGGCAGATTGAATAACTCAAGCCTGAGTTTTGACTCAACTCATCCATTACTATTAGCCGATAGGCACCGCTTGACGACCTCAATAATTGAATATTATCATAACACAGAAAGACACGCTAGGTCAACTTATTTGATGAACAGTATCCGTCTACGATTTTAGACAATGACCAGAAGAGCCACGGCAAGTACGGACATTTCCAGTTGCACTTGGTCCCAGAGGCAAAACGCAGCTGTTTGAAAGCAGCTGATGTCATCATTACCAGCCGCCAGAGCAACGGAAGTATGGTGGCCGTTTTTGGAGACAAGTATCGACTGTTTTGACCCTTACATAGTTACGAGGCGTAGGACCTCTGTAAAAAGTTATGGTTGTCTAAGGACTTGCTCGCAGATGAGGATGATTCATCAAGAGGTGGCACACAAGATAAATTATGAATCGTTTCTGGTGGTCTTACTGCGTTTCGCTGGAATAGTGGACATGCCAGCCGGCATCTATACAGATAATGGCTCACACTTCATTGGAGACCAGAAGGTAATCTAGAAATGGTGTTGGCATCTGTATAGAGTTCTATTTCAGAAAGGAACCAACAATAAAGGGATACACCTGCACTCCAGGCCTCCGCACCAAGGCCACTTTAGAGGTGTATGGGAGGGACTAATACGTTCAGCAAGGAGAAAACTAAAGGCTTTAATAGAACAAAAGTCTTTCGCTGATGGAACCTTGAGCACAATGCTCTTTGAAGTGGAAAGAATTTTGAATTATAGGCCGTTGATGCTGTAGGTACCTGTATATTTCCGATTTTTTCCATGATTTTTAACGTCCCTTGGTGCGACACTCCTTTGTTGTACCGACGTTTTAATGTAAAACACACACACCTTTTGGCCGTCAACACCACGCAATACAAAAAGGCTGTAAATAAATCTTTCATTCTGGCACGGTTTCATCTTCTGGTTTGGAGTGTCTTGGAATTATATCGGTCGGAAATAACTGTGTGAAACAAAACATTTTAGAAGCTTCAAACGGCGTCTCTTGGCACTTCGCTCGATACCATCCTGTTTTGTTCAACGGATGGCTGTCAGACCGAACTGAACGGAAGACATTGGCGGATATTGACTCTTCGGCACTCATCTCTTGATCACAAGAACATTGAACAACTGTGAGTTTGAGTCACACCTTTTGTTTTATTTTTATTCTTAATGTACATACCCATTTGGCCTTTTATCACCGCACGCTCCTCCGCCCATCTTAGTTTGCTAGTGTCGTCTTAGATATTGTTGACAATAATTTAGTGTACAACATAGACAGAGTAGTACGCTACAATGCCCATTGCTCCCATTGACACTATAGTGATCTTTCTAACCCTAGACGACTCACTCGTACGAAGAACAAGAAGAGCGGCAGGTTGCCAACGAAATAAGACGCACCTAACTTCAATGTTGAAAACAGGCCAACCACCTTTCCCAAATGTTTTGGAGACAATAGACTCAAGAATACCTGCAAAAATAAAGTCCAGGGAGAGGTAATTCAGGTCAGGTGACGTTGTGCTCTAGGCCATGGAATAAACGTCGCCAGAGGGGGCCACCTGTAATTACCAAAGGCTGCTGTGATGACTCCGATGGACTCGTGCGTACTATTTTAATGAAAACGGGGTAGATAGAATACTTTCGAGAGGTTGATGACAGAGTACTCGAGGCTAAAAGTTGGAACTCGGTGGACTCCGCGCCCCTAAAGTAGCCTAATTTTTGAGCTCTTATGCACAGTAACTTTTTCATATATATTTTACACACAAAAGCGCGGATCCGTACCCACTTCAATTTAGTGCTTGCAATAAATAATGACTTTCCCGTTCAGTGTTCTGCTGCTGATGCAGTCCTGAGACCTAAAGTTAAGCTTGACATTTACGAGAACCGTTATGCACATTTGGATTGTTTTTTCTCCGTGCACCCAGTCCCATTCATTCGCTGACTCGCACGAGCAATAAACCATATGAAAGCTTCTTTGTTCATCATTTCCGGTGTATGAGGAACACCTGCTTGCTTTTGCAGCTCACTTTTATGTTTCTGCACCTATTGTTTGAGTCGTGGTGCTTGTGATCTGCAGACGAAAAGAAGGCTGCGGATAGCACCAAAAGAACCAATATGTTTGCATCATTAGCGACTTGTGCGTAGCTATACATAACGTGGATTTGGGCAGATTTCACCCTCCGTCGTCCGTATGTAGATGCACTGATGACAGGGCCAGGGTAGATAGGAAGAATCACCTTAATTCCAGACCGCTGACGCTGCTAAGGTCGGAAGAATTTTGGTGGGCTGTGTAAAAACCAGTTGTAGAAGGTCCTTCGAGAACATCATACCACTTTGAATTCGCGGTAATACTCGACTATGTACATTCCTACATTGCTTTGTATCACCCGCATATTTGCACTCCAATCCCTGTTTATTCGCATCCAACGCGCGATTCTGTCGTAACTCGTTTGAATTTTGTGACTCACGCGCTCAAGCCGTGAATTTGGCTCTCATTTTAGAGTCTTTGTGACCTCACATTTGAGATTTTCATATATTTTAGAAGTTATTCATTTCATAATACTTCATGTAGAAACTACGAACAAGTCTTGTTTTGTCATAAAAATACGGGGGTGCCCGATAATGTTTAGGAGAAAGGTTTGAGGTTACTCATGATTATAAAGCCCGGAAAGTTAAAACCCAAGATCAGGTGGCTGAGCCAGCTGATTCTGAGTGGAGCTGGCTGGGAATATTGGAAATATACACCTTTCTGACGAACGAAAGACTGTACGGCTGTGGAGTCAAACAGGATTGACGGGTGTTTTGTTTTCTTTGGAAAAACTTCCAGAGAAAACGTAAACAAGCAACGGCGACTCGCAATGAACGGATGGGTTTGAGCTGAAATCAGATGATAAGTAAGGATGTGACCGCGGATAAAAAGCAAGAAATATCAGTCGAAGATAACAGTTGTAAAGTTTAGTGGGCGGATATTGGCTGAGTCACTTACGCATCAAATAAGCAGCACATCTAGAGAGGGATTGCAGCGGGTACGGTGAAAGAAGTGGGCGGATGAAATCAGTTACACATTGAGCAAGTTGTTTACTTTCAGGTAGGCGGAGTATGATGCGTGAGGAAAAAAATCGGAACTGCGGTAGATATATATAGGCTGCGTAACTGCGACAACAGCAGGGATACCCAGCTTGCGCGAGAGGCGATGAAATGAGTGACAGGTAAATAACTATCTACTGATGTTTCTTCTAAAGAATAGATCACTTCATAGCGACAAATCAAAACTGCTTTACACATGCTTTTCAGATTTGCATATACAGGAAAAATATAATGCTTTATAAGACGAAGATGTTCCAATAAGCTGAGCTATGTGGGCGAACAAGGAAACCGATAGAGGGCGCAAGCCGTCATCGGACACTGAATGTTGAGATAATTTGGAGACGTGTATTTAGCAGTGAGATACACTGTTTAGAGGTTGTAGTACGGAAGCGAACGGCAGCACTAAATGAGTCTATGTTGAATATATCAATAAAAGTGGCAAATGTGGAGAGTTTTATCACGGGAAATGGCTATTTTTACAAATGAGACTGCCGAGTAGTTTGGCACCAAAATTCGGAAGAGTGGACCGAGGACGATGAGCCGAAAATGTTAGAGGGTTTTTGGATATGCGATCATTATCCCCTGAGGGAAGTCAATTGTGCCGAGCTGAGAAAGCTCTCCGATAAAAGACTCCTCTGGACAGATCAACAGCATTATCCCCACAAAGCTCTGTGCAAATCTAACTAATAAATTAGAAATCTGATGTGAGGTCTAATTTTAATGGTAAATGGCTGGGATTGACACCTTTCCCAAGCGTAGATACCGCTTTCAGGCTTTCTTTGAAGCTTCGGGGAGTCACCAGGACTGGATTCGCCATACCAAGCGTAGAAATATGATACTGAATTGTCTGCTCTCCGCTAAAAGTAACTATGTAATGAAATTTGCTCAGTGTATCAAAAAGCATCCATTTGTGTACCAGAGTAATAAAAGTAATACTGGTTTATGTCGGAGATACTAGAAGCATGCCAAATATATGACCAAATGCTACAGATGATAATATGGCCAGAGATTTTGCGGTAACGGGGGCTAATGTACGACAAATGTAAGGTAGGAGGATGCATTTATGCACACAAAGGAATAATGGAGAAAGTTTAAATGGTCAGATTGAGGGAACCAGATGACGTGCCAGGCGAATTTGAAAGTCAGGGTCAAACGGTGGAACCTAATGAAAACAAGTGGAGATATTATAAAAATGGGCTTTAAGTACGAGTAACAACAAAAGTGTGTTGAACCTACAAAGGCAACCAAAGACAATGAAGAATACGTCGATTTGCGTGGGAAAGAAATGGATAACAAAGAAGATTATGAGAAGCATCAATACGTCGCGATGCTAAATTGATGTCAGGGGACGAAGCTCGATGTAAAACGAGGAGAGTGGGGTGGAGAATAGAAGGGGGATCAGTTAGCAAGAATGTTTAGGGAGCTTGCTGGAGGCAGTTGTGGGTTACAAGTGTTTTTGAAAAGAGTGTACGTAAGGGGAGGCAGCGAGACAATGGCTGGGGAAATGGCTGGTGGAGAACTGAAGGAAGCAGGTGAAACATTTGCTCTATATAATCAGTGGAACTTGGAAAGCCTGCCGAGAGGGAGAGCTGGGAGGTAGAAGGGTTGGATGTCGAAACACGAAAATAACGGTGACGAATTATCTAAAAGAGGGGTGAACACAACGCTGATTATAAGAGGCATACAAGAGCATATCGAGTGGTTTTAAATTGCTCAGGAAGATTGTAGCGCCTTCGCAGACAACAAACTCAATAGAATGCAATTGCGAGCTTAGAGCTTAGGTGCGCCTTGTTTATGAATAGGTATTTGCACTAAGGTTTACTTGGGAATGACAACCTCTCCCCAGAAGCGGCCAATTCCGGCGCCATTGTCGTGCTATCGATACAACACACGATTACAAAGAACAAAAACTTGGTATATTTGAACAAGTACCAAATTCGGTGGCGCCACTTGCTCCGCCTGTGTATAGCGTCTGCACGCCGTTGCCCTCCTCCAACATACACGCAGTCCCGCTCCAGAGTTTTGAGTTCTGCTCTTTTGCGTGCTGCCGAGTATACTCGCTAACGTGTCACGAACCGAGGACTAGGGGCTATAGACTCAATACGGGAGCGGGTCTCGACACCGAAACGGTAAATCCCGACCTCTGCTACCATATTTCTTTTATATCCCCTTCATATTGATATTATAAGTGTTTCAAGGTTGCTGAATTGATCCTTATATATTGTTTCACATTAACAGTCCATTGCACTTATAGCTAACAACGACCGCAAGCCTGATTCGGAACCGTCCGTTTTGACAGTCTCCCTAGCCGTCCCTGAGGTTTTTGGTAATGACCCCCAAATCTGGTTTCATAAGTTGGAGGCGAATTTGAATCACAGAAACACAAGCAAGCGTTACCGTTATTTGTGGACTATCAGTCGCCTCCCTGGTGACGTTGCTACCCAGATACGCGACGTGATATTCAGTAACAGCGATTACACAGTCATGGAAGACGCGATAATATATTGTCTCTTGCCGTCAGCATCCTCCAAGCTGAAAAGGCTGATCCAGGGGACAGAGTGAGGTATCAAGAATCCCTCTGCATTACTGAGAGAAATGCAGCAGCTGGCAGGACAACTTTCACAGGAAAGTGTCCTTAAAGAGTTGTGGGTACACCGATTGCCAGCCAATATTCAAGCGCTGCTCGAGGTTTCTAGCCACCTTAAGCTCACAGAAGTGGCTAAACTAGCGGAGGGTATTATGGAACGGTACCATCCACAAATTGCCGCCGTAACAATCTCGAGCAGCCCCCAAACCACCGCCCCATCGTAGGAAAACACTTCGCGGACACTGATAGCTGCCTTCGAGTGTGCTTTTATACGTTTTACCACTTCTTGTTGTCCTCACTGTAGGGACCATAAATCTTATCACAACTCTGACCCACGTGAACGTCTCAGAAACCAGTCCCCTGACCGCCCCGTTAACCCATCTCGATCAACTTACTGCAGAATATCACAAACGGTTTGGGGAGAAGGCCCGCGTTGCAAAGTCAGTTGCACCTTCCCAGATGCCAAACAGGGAAGCTAATATTCTGACGCGTTGCGACCACTAACGCGGTCGGAAGCCATGATAGCAGTCGTCTGCTGCATGTTTGAGGTTTCCATTCCAATAACCCGCTCCTAAATGACACCGGTGCAGCAGTTATTGCCATTCCGGAGGGAGCAGGCGATGAAACAATTCCATCAGTCAATAGAAGACGTTCGAGAGCGGCTGGTGAACGTGTCTTCTATTGGGTCTAGCAGCGAAATACCAACGATATCCCCTCTATCGGACGAATAAAGAAGACTTAAGTCGGTTTACAGATGCCAGGTGTATTCTATATATCATGGCACCGAAACAGTACAGATACGAGAGATACGCCGAACGGAAAACGAAACGAAACGAAACGCAACGGCTGTGCAGAAAGCGAACCGCGAGCGTGTTCAATCGGCGAACGACCGAAAGTGAAAGTAATTCAAAACGAGGTCGACGGAAACCTCAAAAAAGTCAGTCCAGTAAAAGGTACACAACCGGAGAACACTATGAGGTCGATGTCAAACGTCAGAAAAGATCGTAGAGAAAATAGATCCGAAGTGATGTCCAGAAAATAGTCATTTTCTCGAAACGATCGAGGTCACTTCACATGCTTAGGCCGATGCCAAAGCCAGCCTGACCACGAGCACCGGACAACGGAACACCCGACAAGCTAAGAATGAGGCAAGAAGCCGAGTTTTTATCTGGGACCAAAGCGTTACCACTAAACTGCGATCTCGTAGGCTTGCTTCGAAGAAAATGGTCGTACATTTTAAAGGTTTCATAAGTTCTAGCGAAAGCAGCCGGCTGGCCCGGGCCGTAAAATGTGCGGGACTTGAAGCCAGTGCAGTAGGAAGGTAATAAGATCGAGAAAAAGGTCCTCATGTTCCCCCGTGTCTGGGTTACTATCCTTATCAAGAGTTAGAGGTCCTCAGTGCCGGCTAGTCGTGGCCTCTGCTATCTATTTAGGACTAGGCCTTGAAGAGCGAAGAGCAGAGAGGTAATACATGTGTTCCGAGGTACCGCTGGAGACTTCTGGGCAATTTCTGTTTCTCGACTGTCCATATTGAAGGAAATTTTCTCCTTGAAAACCCTAACCGGGGCCTCTGACCCAAAAGTCTGACCCACAAGGCAGTGAGGCGTTAACTCAGCATGTAAGCATGACCAAAGCTCTCAAGAAGGAACTTTCTCTTGTCCTTCCTGAGACCTGATGTTTCCAAGCCTCTCGTCTTGTCTTCCCTGCTGCCTTACTATCGATCAGCTTTTTCGATTAACTTCTTAGCTACAGAAACCCAACGGAGCAGGCTGAAGGTGGAGGGGGAAGCATCCTTTGGGCCGAAGGCAGCCCGTCTTAGTTAATCGATAGCTAGCCTAATGAATGAGATGAACTCTTCAACCGTCGAGAGAAACCTCAGCTACCTCACTCCTGCGTCCATCCAGTGGAGGTATTTTGACCGGTAAACTACTTCTCTCATTGTTTATTTGCTAGTGGGTACGGACAGATAGTGCCCACCAACTGGTTCGGAGATTGGATTTTGTCTGATCTCTAACCCACGACTTCTCAGGAAAGATCGCATTCTTGGCTACAGAAGACCATCCTGCTTACCTCTTTTTGTCATGCAGGCAAGTAGGCAATCACACCATGCCAAGGTGTAGTCTCGTCTAATTGATGCCCGCGCATTTCACTGATCGCAGTCATATACTTCCACCGTCCATTTATTAGTCACATCCCTCTTCGTTGTTCCTTCTCATGTGTCACGCCAGTGCTCACCAGCCCATCCGTGCCCATGCCCGGTCCTGCACGATACACAGAATACACCTGGCATCTGTAAACCGACTTACATCTTCTCTATTCGTCTGGTAGAATGGATATCGCTGGTATTTCGCTTCTAAACCCAATAGAAAGCACATTCACTAGCCGCTCTCGAACGTCTTCTATATTGGTGAGCCCGAAACCTCCAGAACCTCCTGGATTATTCGATCGCCCGGTGAGTCCGTGATTTTTTGCCGTTTCACGTCCTCTTTCTGTTGCACGATATGTTTTTTGCGATACATTATCGCAACGTAACCATGTCAGAGGATAAGATGCAGCTCGACACAGACCTCACTTTTTCTGCGGTTGCTTTTAAGCCCGGTTCTCGCAGCTCAAACAGATGCACACCGAATCACAGGATTGTTTTCTAACATTCCTCATGATTTTCAGTCTTCGTTTATTAAATTCCCCATACTAAATAAACCATTTGAAGAGATAGAGACGGTGACCGATCGTGTGGCACACCACGTTGTCACTAACGGACCACCAGTCACGGCACGACCTCGCCGACTGGCATCGGACAAATTGGCTTTCGCCAAACGTGAGTTTGACACTTCACTTTCTAAAGGTATTGTTTGTCCTTTTCCCAGTCCAGGGGCCTCACCTCTGCACATGGTTCTTAAGGAAGATGGCATTAGCTGGCGACCATGTGGCGATTGTCGCACACTAAATTCGGTTACCCGTTACGATAGCTATCCGATACCCCACATACACGACATCACGGCGTCACTTCATGGCACGACTGTACGTTCTAAGACCGATTTGTTGCGAGCCTATCACCAGATCCCAGTCGCCGCTGAAGATGTCAAGAAAACGGCTGTCACGACCCCTTTTGGTTTGTTTGAGTTCCTGCGTATGCCCTTTGGTTTGCGAAATGCTGCTCAGACATTCCAGAGGTTTACCGGCAGCATTACACGAGGCTTGGAATTTGTTCACGTTTATATCGATGACTTGCTGATCTCATCGTCGAGCGTAGATGAACATTTCCAACATTTGACGCTACTATTTAAACATTTGTCCGAACATCGGATAGTAGTCAATCCTGATAAATGTGAACTTGGCAAACCGAAACTTGTGTTCCTCGGCCACAAGATCACTCGAAAGGGCATTAAGCCTTGCGAGGATAAAGTGCGCGCTATTCTAGATTACGCCGTGTCGCACTCAGTCAAGGAGCTTAAGGCCTTTTTGGGGTCAGTCAACTTTTATCTTCTTTTCATACCCCATGCTGCTGAACGTTTGCTTCCATTAACTGACCCACTTCGTGGCAATCCACGAAGTTGTCGCTTACGAATACCGCACGAGTAGCGTTCTCGGAGATTAAAGCGACATTAGCTCAGACCACGCTCCTCATGCACCCAGTTCCTTCCGCCACGCTAAGCATAGCGGTGGATGCATCCGACTTTGCCATCGGATTGGTCCTGCAACAGTCTGTTTCTGGGATATGGCAGCCATAACAGTTTTTCTGTCGACGCCCCAGTCCCACGGAAACCAAATATGGTGCTTTTGGTCGCGAACTGCTGGCTGCATATAATGCCGTTAAACACTTCTGCCATGCAGTCGAGGGTCGACATTTCATCCTCTATACCGACCATAAGCCTTTGACGTATGCATTGCATACTAAGTCTGACCTTTACTCCCACGAGAGGTCAGACGTTATGACTATATTTCTCAGTTAAAGACTGACCTACGACATGTTAAAGGTGAGTCGAACTGTGTTGCAGATGCTTTGTCGCGTATTCCGCTCAATGCTATTAAATCTTCGGTTTTGGACATCCCTGCCTTGGCTGCAGTACAGGCACAGGATTCCTCATGTATGGAAGCCGCTCAGTAATCGTCGCCACAGTGTCAGCCCGTACCTCTGGCCACCAGTGCTAGGGCTATACTCTGCGACATGTCTACTGGCCTACCTCGACCAGTCGTACCCTCTGCATATCGGCGTTTCGTGTTACATACCCCACATGGGCTCTCACATCCAGGCATCGCAGCCAGTCTCCGATTAGTAGCCGCACGATACGTCTGGCCGTCCATGAATAAAGATGTTCGTACGTGGGCAAAACAGTGTCTACAATGTCAACGATCTGAAGTGTGTAGGCACGTAGCTTCACCTATCGGTACTTTTGCTACGCCTGATGCTCGCTTCGATCACACCCATTGTGGGTCCATTGACCCCATCACACGGGCATACCTATTTACTAACGTGCATCGATAGATTTACGAGGTGGCCCGAGGCCATTCCTATCTCTGCCGTCACGGCCGAATCAGTGGCTCGACATTTGATAGAACGTTGGATAGCTTTATATGGTTGTCCTTCCACAATCACTACTGATCGAGGGCAACAGTTTGGGTCCGAACTATTCCCTTCATTAACTCACATGCTGGGTACGGAACGCATTCGCACGACCGCGTACCATCCGGCATCGAATGGTTTAGTCGAACGTTTTCGTCGCCAACTCAAAGCGGCTCTTAACGCACACGAGAGCCCCGACTGGTACGAAACGTTACCGGTAGTTCTGCTTGGTATCAGGACTTGCATAAAGGCAGATATCCAATGTTCCGCCGCAGAACTTGTCTACGGCACGACACTACGACTGTCTGGGGAGTTCTTTACGCCACGGAGTACAGACTCGCTTGCCGTACAGACTTACGTTCACCGTTTGTCTACGTACATGCAAAATCTCGCTCCGGCGCAGACTCGAATGCAGCGACGACAGGTTTTTGCTCCGACCGAACTTGAAACTTATTCGCATGTATTCATTCGTGTTGATTCGGTACGGAAACCATTACAACAGCCTCACGAAGGTCCATTTCGTGTGATTTCTCGTCACGACAAGACCTTCAAGGTTGATCGATACGGTTGTGTCGATACAGTTAGCATCGATCGTCTCAAAGCCGCGTACGTTGAAGACAGCGCGTCGCCCGCTGACGTGAGATTCGATGTTGGCCCTGCACTACCTGTTGACGACACTTCCGTTTCACGTCAAGGTCTGCGGTTAGCGTTGCCTGCTACGACTTCGAATGAGAATACTGTCTCACGTTCAAGTCAGCAGAGCACGCCTACGCATCCGCCCGTGAATGAGGCTCCCGTCTCACGTTTCGGTCGGAAGATCGTTTGCCCAGCACATTTTCGCTACTAGGTTAAGCACGATCTTAATAATTGCACTTCGCAGTAATAACTTTCGTGTTTATCGCCTTAGTTAATACTGCATTCTAGTCAAGTCCATCGCGGTTGCTACACCAGTTTTTCGTTTCTTTTCGTTTCATGGAACCTCGCCATATAGTGCGCTTCGCTGGTCCCACGAAATCTGGAGAATTTTGGCACCAACGATTGCATTCTGGATCGGCCTTGTCGCCCTCGTTCCTCGCCGTTGACGAACCTACCGACTTGGCTTCCGGATATCATGTTGGTTAACGGTTGCCCGACGCTGGATGTTATTGGTGTGGCACACCTGGATGACGATTCACGCAACCGATGTCACTGGCAACGAATCTGGTTTGCGCTCGACCATCATCCTACGGTTCCTGCATACCACGGATTTTGTCCGTCAGCATCCTACAGCACAGCTACATTCATGTATTTTGCAGACATTCACTCGCACGAATACCGTTTGTAAGCCTTCTCCTCCTTGACATTTTTCGAAAGCTTTCCGTGCTTTCTAGCGGGTGGCTGCTGTAGTGACCTCGATCGTTTCGAGAAAGTGACCATTTTCTGGACATCACTTCGGATCTATTTTCTCTACGATCTTTTCTGACGTTTGACATCGACCTCATAGTGTTCTCCGGTTGTGTACCTTTTACTGGACTGACTTTTTTGAGGTTTCCGTCGACCTCGTTTTGAATTACTTTCACTTTCGGTCGTTCGCCGATTGAACACGCTCGCGGTTCGCTTTCTGCACAGCCGTTGCGTTTCGTTTCGTTTCGTTTTCCGTTCGGCGTATCTCTCGTATCTGTACTGTTTCGGTGCCATGATATATAGAATACACCTGGCATCTGTAAACCGACTTAAGTCTTCTTTATTCGTCCGATAGAGGGGATATCGTTGGTATTTCGCTGCTAGACCCAATAGAAGACACGTTCACCAGCCGCTCTCGAACGTCTTCTATACATGGAAGCTTAGTTTGCACTGCTTGATCAGACCCCATTTAACAGTCTCCTGTTGGCTGTTAGGTTGCGTGGTACTGTGCGTGTCAATAGCAATAGATTGAAGCTTCGATGCTTGTTTGTCTGGTCTATGTAGGCTGTGCTTGATTGAAACTCTCCGGAAACTGCATACGATTGCTATCGGAATACGTCGCGGCGGCCCGATATTGTGCGCTCTATGGACCCATTGGTTGTTGCCGGTGACTTCATTGCTCATTTTTATTGCCTAGAAGATGCGGAACGAGAAATGGGATGCCAAGTTTTCTTTCCAGCCGGTAGAACCGACATTGATGATCATACCATTCAACTACGTTGCTACTATGGGCTATTCCTAGCGAATGCAAATTTTTCTCACGACGGCGGTAAGAGCTTATCTGAAGTCCCCTTGAACCTCCATAGCATTAGGCACAAGTCGACCGCAGTGTCATCGGTTACCACCTGCTCTGTTAATTCAAGGTTGTCCATTGTTTCGGTCCACGTATGTAGACACTTATCACGCGCTTGTCCGTATGCATTTCAGCCTATCCACCGAAGTAACACCCAAACAAACCTTCCTTCTCACTTCTACTGCAAGATAACCGTTGATCCCCTTCCTAGACGAAATTATTCGCCAGGTTATCGATGCGGTGGAATGCCCGCTGTTCAAAAAAGCGAGGAATGGAGATCTAGCAAGCTTCGTTTAGGGCTGCTAATGCTGCCCAAGGCCTAACAGCGAAGCTCACACGGAAAATATAGACAACTACGTCCTCATTTGCACCTCTAGATGCCCAAGGATCGAGTCCTACGGATCCCAGTTATGGTGAGGCACGGGCATATCCCGAACACCAAGTGGTTCGCAGCCCAAGCAATGACCTTGGTGATGCTGCATTTCGCACTTTGGGAATGCAGGAAATGCTGCAACCATTAGCAGCAGCTGCAACGTTTTTCCTGTGCTCAGAAATACCGGTCCCCGAAAGCCAGGCTTTACTGAACTGGTCAAGGTACCGAACGGCCTACTGACTCATATTTAGGAGCTTCGTCCTCTTCGTTAGGTGGAGCATTTCAAGGAGCATGTTATCGGCCTTTATCCCCGACAGGCTGGCTAAGCATCATCATAGCCCCAGCTCTGGTTGTAGATATCTAGCCTCCATCGAAAGCTGAAGTGCTCCGTGAGATGGATTAAATTAAACTACATAAAACTGCCGGGCCGGATTAGTCGCCTTCGTCTACTTTCAGGGTGGCGGCTTAGCACTGCCACAGGAGTTGATAAAACTACTCGGTTCTGTACGGTGTAGGGAACGAGTATAAAGGAGTCAGTGTGATTCAGTGATCGTAGTGAATTACAGTAAGAGTAACAGGTCCCCTTGTTAGAGCCACCGGGCAATAAGCCTGGTTGGAGTCGCTTTCTATCCCTTGGCTCCATTGTTCTCCACGGCTCAGCAACCGCTCGCAAACAGTGTTTGCTCGAGAATCAAGTCAAACTTTGACATGTTTCAGGCCGTGAAAATCCCGTCAAGAAACTTCAGGACATAGGCCCACCTTTATTAGACCAATACCCTCTTTTTTCATGTCTTAAGAATGTCCTCAACTCAGTCGACCTGCTCTGCATTTATTGAGTATGCGGAAGTCAGTTCTTCTAAGTGAAGTTCCGGGTGAAGTTCAGGCCCCTTTGAACAGCTTGGTTAACGGCGTAACGTTGCTTTGTATGCTTTTTGCACCTTCGTAGCTCCAGATTCTGTTAAAAATAGGCTTTGTCCGACTACCTGTTTTTCAGCACATGGGTAGCCATAGACTTGGTAGTTACGTTCTGTTGCCTAGGTAGTTTCACTTCACCCGGTGGTTGGATATTGGACGAGGTGTCGTTGCGCATGCAGGACGGTCATTTGGAATCAACCAAACTGAGTCCTATGTGGCGTCGACATGATATCCGTTCAGTTATTAAGAGACGACTGTACCCTGCAGCTTCCTTGCCAGTGCTTCTGAATGGTTCACGAGCATGGCCACTGCAAGAGAAAGATGTGAAAAAGCTTAATGGTTTTGAACACCGATGTGTTTGTACTATTGCTCAGATCTGATGGGTACCCCAAGTGAGCAACTCTGAAGCTGGGCGACGCCTCAGATTCAAGAACCCAATCGCTGGAATAATCACTAGGGCTCACCGGTCTGAAATAGTTATGACCTCTGCCGCGCATGTTCCCTAAAAGGATCCTTCAGCGCCAGGTGTTTTCTGGGGCGGATGGAGGTTGGAAAATGAGTAGAGTTGAGCTGTCCCTGGCATAAAAGAGAGAAGTGAAAAACCTAACCGGTGGGCACGACCATATAGAGGGAGTTAGACCTCTTGAGTGGGGTCCAAGAGACCCTCCTACTCGGTGGTTACATATGATACATGAACTGGCTAAGCTCCACAATCAATGAAGCTCTCGTATCCACAGATCATCATTATCGATTTGGTAATACTATTCGCATTTTTTCCTGCTTCCTCTGTTTTCCCGTCCGTCTTGATCAGTCCCCACCGAGGCCATGGCCAGTAGACGACGGCGGAAGCCCCCACACCCACAGCTTGGGTAAAGGTTGCTTGAACAGAAATGGACTGATGAACTAAGGGTGGCAGCAGAGGACAACAGATTTGGAGTCGGCAAGGGAGACGTGGGTAGAAAATAATAGTAAACATGGACGGGCATGGGCTAAGTAAATGAATAGGGCGATAGTAGGATCGTGTACTGAGGTCTATCAACATGAGAAATGAGGGACATATGGACGAAATGAGTAAATGCTCATGCAGTGGTAGGACGACGACAGTGGAAACCAGTTAGACCGGTAAGGGAACGATACGCGGGCCCGCCGCGACAGGAAGCAAACGGCGGAAGCATGCAAGTCTCGGACGGTGCTAGTGGGCTGAACTGATCGTCCGACAAGCACCAAACCGGCAAAGCACTTCGAGGTTTGAGAGCGGGAGGTGTGGTCCACCGGCCTACCGGCGCTCGAAAGCCTTTGCAGGGGGTCTGCGAGCCCGAAGAGCCCTAGCCAAAGTGGTGGATCTCGTGGCTGCTAGCACTGTTGGAATTGGAACGAGTGGCCATTGCTAATCCCACAGGGGGTCTCAGTAATCACAAGAAGGGTGAATGACCCAGAATCGCTCAGCCAGTTTGTGACAGATCCTGGAGAGCACAGCTATTGGGAACTGCGATTGATGAACCTCCGTATAGCATTATTACCTAGAAGCACCTGCCGGGTAAGTGACCAGCATAGTGTCTAGAGCGGTCAGCCTTCATGAAAGGCCATTGCTGATCAGTGGAAAAGGAAACGAGATAGAAAAATGCAGTCTGTAATCTAGAGATTAGCTGTTACCGGAGAAAAATAGCGGAAAGAGGTCGTCAATTTAGTGAGCGCTTTGAGTAACTTTGGAGGCTTTAGAATGTGTGAATGATTGTAAACTTTTGAAATAACATGGGTATAGACAATGGGGAGCTAAGGTAGGAAACAAAGTGAAAATGCGAGACAAAGAGAGACAGACGGAGCCAGGAAGGATGACATGTATGAATATGGGTGACGGGTAAGGCCGCCGCATTGAAGGCAGCAGGTAAATCTGCAGAGGATCAGGGATGGCGATGATCATAGTTCGAGATACCAGGGTGACGGAATGGGTTGGACGAGGGATAAAAAAGTCTCTCATGGCGAAGAAAAGATAGATTTTGCGAACGGGGCTTCTCTTGGGGGCCAAATCGGTGGAGACACATTCAATATTAGCAGTATAGCGCTGAGGACAGTTCAGTAGATAGGGAGTGCGCACCGAAAGTATACGGTGAAGCGGTGCTAAGCTCACCGAAGGGACGCTTGTTCAGGACTTCGGGGTGGGCGGGCAGGAGGAATCGGGATCTCAGATCGTGAATAGGTAGGGTCACATTGAGGAAAAAGGCACTGCTAGGAATGTGATAGGAGCAGATTGCGGCCAATGAGATATGGTAGGAAGCGTGAACCTGAGTACGGGCTAACTTGAGGAGAGAGACTAGGCTGAGCGCTATGCGGAGAATCTACAGAGGGCCAGTGCATGGAGGCTTACTGTGTTGGCAGTACCTTACGGCTACCGAAAAGCCTATGGGATTTTTGCTGATTCAGGCTAAACATTCTCAGAGGCTATAATAGAGGGGCACGGCCAGAAAGCGGGGTTTTTCATGAAGAGCTTAAGGTGTGGTCCAACATGTGATTTACGTGGGAAGGCAACTGGAGGGCATCAGGAAACATAGACGTATCAAGCCTAGGGTTCAAGTAGCGTTAGCATTTTGAAACAATGCCCGAAGCCCACAGTGTTCCTCGCACATGGAAAATCCTTACCGAATATTACTTGTATACGCTCCTTCGTCTACAGCGTGAAGTCTTCATTGAATCTTGCACATTCAATAGCACACATTCAGTATATTTTTGACACGCTCGCTTATGGCGCATCTTTTCCCCTGCCGAGTTAATTTGAATCTTCCTTGGAGCCTATTTTTAATGTTCTCTTTAGTTGGTGAACATTATCAGACTTCATTTCTCGGTTTGTATTGGTTTTTGCTGCACCACTGAGACTTGGACACGTTTTGTACGTTTATGCTTTACTAATCTAATACAGTAGAATTTTCGAATCAATCTTGTTTTGCCTTGGGATACGTTCATTTGGCTTCGTGTTACTCTGACATGGAATTACGATTCACTATGTACCTCTGCTTGATAAGGAAACGAAGCAGCATTTGCCGTGATCAACAAGGGCGGGGTAGTTTGGGATAGGGAGGCCGCCTAGGCCAATATGGCCGGGCTGTGCGGTGTCTTCATAATGTGCGAAGATGCTTTTACCTACGGAGAGTTCTATGAAACACGAGGTGCGCCTAGTTCGGGGGCCGGATAATCCACCCTTTACATTGCTTAGGGTAGTAGGTAGTTCGTAAGGGGGAAAGGGTAACGCCATTTTTGTATCATCAGCAAGGGGAGGCGGGGAGCTGTGTCGAATAAACAAGAATATGTTGCCTATATGAATCAGGAGTAGTAACGGGTCTGGGATGTTGCCTCGGTTGGCCCCACTGGTGGTGGGTTTCGTATAAGATGAGTGGCAGCCGACCAACACATTTTGTGAACTGCGAGAAAGATGGGGGGGAAACAAAGAGAGGAGAGATTCCAGTGTGCTAGGAGGTCCGGTTTTAGCTATCTGGTTTACATAAGGGTCAAGGTCAGAAGCCTTGTTCATATCAAGATGCACCGCAACGCAAGGTTGTATGTGTCAGTTATAGACAATAGGACATTGAGGGGGCCCAGATAGCAGCAGCAGCAGCAGGAATGGGAATCCAGCAAACCACTCTGACGAGGGTTCAGCAGGTTGTTAGATAAAAGGCAGTAGGCAATTTTTATTGACTCTCTCCTTGATTTTACAAAATGCCTGGTTGTGGTTTATCTGCGATAGTTATTCAGAACGTATGGTGCATCCTGTTTGAAGCGAGAAGTAATAACAGAAGTTTGTATTTGCAAGGTACGAGGCTCCGAAGTACTAAGAATTTGCAAATATCAGGTGGCAGCAGAGGTGGGTCGGGACGGCCTTAACGTTTATCTGTCAGTGGTGGACCTTCTGAACCCCATCTCGGGGGAGGTTTAGTGGAAGAGACTAATTTATCGGTGTCAGTATGGGTGAGGGTAATGGACACAAAAGACTCTGAGGTGTTCGAATAGACGGAAGATGTAAGGAAACCTGTGTTGGTGGTGGGTGGGGAAGAAAAAGGATCACGGAAGGCCTCAGAAACATACGCCGTGGTGTAAGCTGTAGGTGGGCAGCGGGTGAGGAACATAGGCCAAGAAAGAGTGAAGCGGTCGGACCTTTCATAAACAGGTTAGGCAAGTAGCCATTGTTGTTAACGTTCACTAAGACGATGGCCTGTTTTCAGCTTGGTTGCCATTCGGTCTCACGACGCAGCTCCAAGTGGAACCGAATGATGCGCAGATTGATCGTGAAGCAGTTTGATCTGGTAACGACAAGTTGTAGCCCAGCCAGCTTACTCTGCAAAGAGACAAGGGGAATTTCTGGACTACTGGCTTGGATCAGCACACGGGTTAGCGCACTTGAGCACCGCAAATGTTTGGAGTGGAGAGAGTTAACAACAACCTGAAGGGCGGAAGGAAGAATAAATTCGTCCCAATTAAGGGAGTGGAGTACCGTTGTTACGCGAGGCCAGCTGCACGAATGGCCAGAAGTCGAGACGCAAGGGGGAATAGATTTGCACGTAAACAGCCAAGACAATTGAGTTTTGCGCGAGACGGCACGGTGGTCATGGCGTGAAAAGTGGTCAGTGACCTGAGTAGTGATATCAGTAATATAGGTGGACAATACCGGGTCGAAGACGTCGTTTTCCTGATGAGAAAAGGGGGAATATAGGGTCCATCCTCAAAGAGAGGCGCAGGTGACGAAGACTGATAGGGCGGGAGGACTAGAGTGAAAAACCTAATAGCTTGGGGAAGGGCTAAAATTGCCCGCAATAATTTTTGCACTGGCCGGGCAGCCAAGGGCCGCATCAAGAACTTCCACTGCACAGTCTGATTCCGAGGGTCCCGGACCCGGCGGGATGTAGACCCATTCAAGGAGGAGGTTTCAGTCAGGGGCGTGGAAATAGAACCAAGTCTAATCTTTACTAATGACGGGAGAGGTGGTCATTAACACCAGTGGAATATTACTTTTGACAGAAACTGAGCAACCGCCACCACGTCTTGGCATGTGAGTGTAGAATAGGCACTGGCACCCAGATATGAGAACAAGGTTGGTGGGGTATCCCCGGTGAGTCAGAATGGGGATAATTGTATTGCCAGGGTTCGAGGTGATTGCCAACCATCGCGGATGAGACACTTTCCTAATTATCGATTGAGCACTGATAGAACCGGCAGGAAGATTTTTCGTGTCGTGGTACGCGACGTACCGATGTCAGGTGCAGGACTATGGGTTCCGGTATGGCTGTAGGAATTGGGTCTTGATGGGGATAAAGCATCATCAGGAGCGAGAAGCGAAGAAATGCTGAAGGAGGGCGATAAATAATCAGACCGTTATCATGAGACCTTACAGATGGTCGTGGGTGATAAAATTGGTGGGTTCGCAAGAGCTCATTGACGTAGGCTGCAGGAAGGATGGCGGTAAGGCCGGGGTAGTGGTGGGTATTGATCAAGAAAAAATGGCTGTTAGGCAGCAGGCAATGCGTTTGCCGCATGGGACCAGTACAGGAAAAGCTGGAGGGAGTTGGGGAGAGTGGATGTAGGGTAGTTACTTCGGAGTAGTAGGAGTTGGAGCCTAGGTTAGGAGTGGCTAGTTGCGAAAACGGCTGAAGCCTAGAGAGGGTTTTAAGGAACTTGATGTGGGGAGGAGCGACACGGAAGTGGAGAAGCGGGATGCAGGTCTAAACGTGGGGTCGATGTCAGTATATATATATATATGTATATATATGGTAGCTTCTCATTGGCGGGAGTCAGAGGAAAAGATCTGGGACATACCGAGACTGTTAAGCAATGGGTTGTGGCCAAGTGGGCAAGAAGAAATGCATGTTAGCAAAATAGATGGGCAGTTAGAGAGCTGCGCATTCTCAGAAGAGGGGAGAAAGCTGAGGCGAGGAGAGAGTAGTGAAGGGGTTGGTGGAACGCGAAAAACCAGAGCCGTTACCAAAGCAATCAGGTTTGGGGGCGTCAGGTGCATTTGGTAGATAGCGCATCTGCTCAGTTCTCACGGGAGCAGGGGGTAGGATTTTAAGGATTTCAGTAAACAGCTTAAGCTAATAGGTGAATTGAGTGGTTGGACGAACTATGACCTAGTTGGGATTCTTGGTATATTTTCAGGAGGTTTTGAAGAAACCTGCCATGGAGCGCTGTGAAGTGGTCGGTCAGGGGAAGGAGTACCGACTGAGTGGTAGGCAGAGTCAGTCAGTGAGATAGATGGATAGTTATACGCAGCAGAGTCTTGGTGGACTAGTGGAGGCTAGTGCGACGGAGACTGGAAGATAAGTCAGTATCGAGCTTTGACTTTGAATCTACCATCGGCGAGTATGAGGTTGATATTCAGGTGAAGTGCAATTTAGAGCAAGTGGTCTGAGAGTTGATCCAACTGGAGGCAGAAGCTGTTGGTAGGGGTGCCATAAATCAACGTTTGGCAGGAAATAAGATCGGTGGTGGGGAGTTAGTCGAGTCTGAGTCGGCTATATTCGGGTAGACGGCAGAGGGTGCTAGATCTGTTGGTGGCGTCAAGCTTATGGGGCTTAAAGTGTGCCTTGCGCCAAAGCTAAATGGGCAAATATTGATTGGCACGGCAGCATCACTTTTGAGTGCTCGAGATATTTCCCTTCGACGAGGTGTTTTGTCAGAGAATATCTTGATATCCACATGAGGCAGATAATCGAAAACTGCCAACTCATCATTTGTGAAATTCCTGGATGTTAGGCCGTCCGTGAACTGGAATAGCGGGGAACATTTATGGTGCGGGAGTTTTACGTAGCCTGATGCGGTGGCGTCTATGCTGGGCCAAACTGCGTGCAATGAGTATTCTATGCGTGAGTGGTGATAGGTTAGGCTGTCGCGGAAGTTAAAGGCCACGGCATTTTTTGAGTTGGTAAGAAGGCAGTGGATTTCATTTGTAAAGGTATGGATAAATTGCCCTGCCGGACCAATTTATGAAAGGTCATGGTTGCCCCGGATTCAAGGACGGCTAACAGAGGGGACATCTTCGATAAAACTTCGCAGGCGAGCTGCAGCTTACGGTTGATTTTGGCATTGCTTCTTCCCAGGCCTTTAGATTTACTGGATAAGGGGTTGGCTGTATCGATGAGGGCGACCAAGCGGGCAGCAATTCCTGGGTGGAACTGGACGTGCTCGGAGTTTACTTCTTTGGCAGTTCGGGTGTTCCAAGGGCCACTTAGGGACTGAGAAGGCACGACGATGTGATAGGCATGGTAAAGGTATCTAGTGGGAGTGTTTATGTGAGTCCGTCATCCACCGGTGGTCGAGGAGGGTTATGGAGACGAGATAGAAAGGCATTAAGCAAGCACACAAGTCGTGGAGTAAAGTTGGCAAAACAGGCGACAACCAGCCATTATTGCGTTCACGGTTTCAGTGGCATTTGATCCAGAGGTCGATGTGACAAAAAAGACAGTTGAGTAGAAGAAAGTGAGAATGTGTGGAAGCCTGTGTAAACAACAATGGGGACAGTGCCGTCATATTATTCTCGCCAACAGGCGGGAATACTGAAGAAAGGGATCTTCATGTAGGGGCAAGCCCTGTATGTAAAATCCAAACGATAAAAAAGAGGAGCTATGGGCGGAAACAGTATATATGCTTGCACAAGCCGTCTGGAGTAGCTGAAGTACTAGTGAGGGGACCACAATGGCAGGTGGCGCAGAGGTTTCCTGGAGATTTTGGAGGGTTAATTCCGAAAGTAATTTACTAAAACATGAATGTATAAGGAATCAGTAATAAATGGGAGAGAGCAGAGGGTTGTATCGGAGTGAGGAAGAGTATGCAACTATGGGTACGTGCGGTGTACAAAAAAATAAACGGGATGTCAAGTACATATGAAAAGGTGACCGCTAATTAAGTTGGACCAGAAAAGGCCTCAGGAGTTGTTAAATGTAGCTAGGAGGTGGGGGTACTCTAGCATAATTAGGGCTCAGAACTACTAAAATGGTGCACAACAACAGTTCGTGAGGATAAATGACAACTTCGTCGTGGTCTGGCACAGCTGTTCACACTAGGACATTGCATCCAGTTGTTGGGTAATATTTACTATAGTAAGCAGCGTGCCGCTTATAAACAACGGAAGCAGACCGGAAAACGAGACGACCCCGTTTCGATAATAATCTGCACCCTAAGTGTTCTTTGAGAGAAGTGGGCCCACTGAAGACCCTTGATCGTGGAGCGGAATCGGACGACCGAAGAAGTGGATGCTGTGGGAGGTTATTTTGGCTGCATGCAAAAGATAGATAGTGGGACGCAGAAGTACCTCTGAGCATCCAGTCCTCTGTCAGCCATTGACGATTCAAACCTAACATGGAAAATCTTGCGCGAGCAATCAGAGCGGTTAGATATTCATAACACTGATGGATAGCCTGATATTCGCTGCTACCATTGGGCCGCTGCAGGCATCTTGTTTGACAGTACACAAGGTATATAAGGTCACGCTGGATCATAGGAGGTCGACGTAAGGCTGAAAAACGCAGTGGTTGTGGCTACACATAAGGAAGAACCTCTTTGAAAATCATAAACTATAGAACAGTTAACATAACAGGCATCACATGACCATCTCCCAAAACCCTGCTCTGTCTCTAATGACGTCATGCAGAGCAGCTCACTAGGACCACTTCATCTCAACGTACAACTATGATGTCCTCTCTGCAATACGTCACGGTGTTCCCTTCTTGTTTGTTGATGACATAAACGTTGTATACGAGTTCTCACCACAGGACCTTAAAAATCCATTTTCCAGCATGCAGTACAACCTTAAACGCCTTGGAAGTTGATGTCATTCCTGAAAAATAGAATTCTCTTCAGAGGGGTGCACCCTCACCACTGTGAGTTGTCAAATCTCTCCGGACTCTTTTCCAATACACAATTCACCTATCACCTACAGTCCATTGGTAGGAGATGTTGTTACTCTACTCATGAACCCCAAACTTTGGGGAACACATTCTTCCAGGCCGCTATGATTGAAAATTCATAGGATTCCTGTAAAGATCACTTATGCTGCGAGACGCAAGACTTCCATAATATTTATTCTATGTCAGAAGCCACCTAGACTACCGCCCTATCACTTTCGCAAACACTCAGCAAACTGACGGAATAATTTTGCAGACTGTACGACGCCCGTGCACTAGACAACTGCTTGGTTATTCTACCACATTTATCTATTAAGAGTGTTGTGTTGTCCTCATCAATGGCCCTCTACGGCTACGTCGTGTGAGGACCAATCGCTGCTTTCTCCACAGACTTATCCGCTGTCTTGCTTTTTCTTCTACTGACACGCAAAGTGTAGTCTTGATCACTCCCTACTCCCTCCGACATGAAAACTCGCGTCTTGTCGTTGCAAAATTCAAGGCAATTCTGAGATATAGCTTCTTTTTGCTGAAGTATTCCAGACAGTGGAATAAACTCTGCATTAGAATCCGCCGGTGGCGGTCTCCTACCAAGCTCGAAACATCAATGGCACACAGTCTCACCATTAACAATGCCTCCATTCTACCAGCCATTTTTCCCGGAGGTCCCAGCTTTTGAGACAGGACCTGACTTTTAGCTAATCTTTTCAGACGTAATTTTACATGAGTTTCTTTTTCATGAAGTGTTTTACACTCCCCCTCTTCACTTTCTGGTAAATCTGGAACCTCACGACGCCCTTCTCAAACAAGTTTTCTCTATTGCCTTACCAGCTGCTGCCATTCGTTCCCCACTTCTATAATCGTCAACCCCAACCCTGGCTCCTGACAGTCCCTCACCTTTTTACTCTGCTCCATTGTGTCTTTAATCGATATGCACATGAACAGTCGCATCGGAGTTTTCCACTTCTTCCTTCTAGTTCCACTGTTAACCCACACTAAGCCTAAGGGTAACCTGTCTCCGGGCCCCTTCCGACCTTTCCTTCCGTCTGTCGTTCAATCCTTATATCTATCCCTTTGCTTTACAAGTCCCCAGTCCTGTTGTCGCTAATTCTATGGTTTTGTCACTTCTGTGCATGAAATTGTAGTTTCATGTCTCTTCCCAAACTCGCACCCTTTGATACTGCCAGACCACAGCCTTTTCTATTTTTCCCGGGAGCTTACCTCTCGGGGAGGATTCTCGCGTACTCTCTCCCACGAATGATAACTCCGAACTTTTTCTTCTACCTGAATATAGCACCTGCACTACCGACACGATTTGATATTCGTTCTTTGTTCGACTGCCCCCCTGAATGGGCTTTGTTCCCCAGGACCCCCAAAACCCGGTTACAAGGTCTTGTACCACTTGAGCTCACGGCACTAATACAACTAGTTTTAATTCCAAAGGTGCACGAAGAGGTAGATCTGCTACTTCAGAAGGAGCACATCAGGCTTACAGGCCGTCTGCGACCACTTGAGGATGCAAATAAGTGGGCGGATTGCACTCCCTTTCACCGGAAGAGCTTTCGTTTTGGGCTTTGAAGGCATAGTCGGTCCCATCCAAAACACTTTTCGCAGATTACGAAACACTTTCTATGCTCGCACTGCTGCTACAAACATTTCACCCACTCTGTCTTCTCCAGTTGGTACTAGTTTTCCTCCGAGCATGCCGTCAAGTCCAGCAGCACTGCTCATAATTTTTTACTCATGTTAAAGCTATCCACTCCTTTTATATATTAAACGATGCGTGCTTTTCACTCCCACATATCGAATTTTTTTCTTGACGCAGTGATGGCTTACATTAAGACTCACTGAACTTGGCACGTAATTCTTTGCCTACCCTCTCTGATTTTTACGTCGGACCACTATTTAGTCCTACCTGTAAAAAAGCCCATTACCCAGGTCAAAACCTGCTGCTACTAATCAGTCATTGGGGCCTATATTGCCGCTCTTCGTTTTCTCGTCACAGTCACCAAACGGTATTCCGCGCTGAAACACCCTTGCGTAGTCTTCTGGCAGTCGGCGATGTGACTACTGATTATCTGCCCCCTCCATCAGTCTAACTGCTCGCCAGTTCTGTGTTATTCCATCGCTTTATCTTTATCTTGTAGAACGCCATGTCTTCTTCATATTTGTACATCTCACACACATATATGATGCATCTTCGCCGCTCTGTCATTATCAGTTGATGCGCCCCTCACAACCGGTCATTTAAAGTTGTACATTTGCTTTTTACTTATCATAACATCTCCTTTGTGTATTATTCGCCTACTCAAAGACTGTCGAACGCATCCCAGGTCTAATAAACATCCAGCCACCACCTTCTTACTATATATTATCTTTCCAATATATAGCGGACAAATCCCTGAATGATCAACTGCCATCTTCCGGCTTTCTTTTCACCATCACACTCTAGCTTTACGTACTATTTGCTCGATATATAAATGGTCCTCTCAGTAGTCAATCTCCAACTCCTACCAGCATCCCTGGCCGCTGACTTATTTTAATCTGTAGCTGTAGTTCAACTCCAGCCTCCTTAGATAAGAGTTGTGTAACTTTGTTTATCTATCAATATTGCACAGTACACTTGGCACAGTTCATTTATCGATGAACACTCAGCTGTCATCTACCTTACCAACTCTTGTCCAAAGTATATTCCCTTTTGGCTACGGTAGATACGAAACCCAAAATGATTGCTTTTTCTTTTCCATTTTGGTATCTTTTGGCCACCCCAGTAAAAATGAGCTATAAAGGTACAATTACTTGCCTCCATTCAACCCCTCCCTCCTTCATCAACCTGGTCGCCTGCTGTCGCCACGTCTGTCTTCCTTTTACTACACAACTGACTCCACTATCATCCGGCCACCGGCTTCTGCCGCTATCTCTGCCAACCGATGTTTTATTCTACATTCGAAATCTAATTCCCGTTCTTCGTCTCAGAAGCGCCGGTCCTGTAGTTGCATCTCGGCCTCTGTGGCGTGTTCCAGCTATCAATGTAGTCACCACAGAACTCATCAATCATCTACTCTGTCACCACTTCTGCACGCTGTTTGCCTCTGAAATCGTCGCATTAAGCACCTACATACCTATTCCTATTATAAGTAAAACAATTCGCCGAATGCTCACTGGTTTTTCTCTGGCCACTTCCTCTTCAGCTTTCAACGACTGTCTTTTCCCATCGGATTTTTTGTTCATTTTTCTCATAACCAACATTTTTGTATCCTGCCATCAAATTTTTCCGCCTTGTAGGCTGACCGATCTATGGCGTTTCATCGCGAATGTGCAGTTCTTGCACACTGTCGAGTTGCCTAGTCATACACCTTTCATGCTGTGCAGAGTGCAAGTGACAGTATATCTTCGTCGGTTAATTCCCGAACTATGAACTAAATATTATTTAATTATGTTCATCTTTCCAAATGTTTCCGTAATTTTCGGAGCCACTTGCGAATATGTTCCACTTTTAAGGCAGACTTCTCTCGGCGATAGACAGGTTGACCATTCACTCCTGAGTTTCAAATTTCCCTGGCATTGTCGTCATTCCATTTCTTTTAAAAAATTTCCAATGATCCTCCTTAAGCGTGCCTTACCCTCCCGTAAGCTCTGATTCTGACAGCACTTGTGTAAGCTGATCGTGCACTGCGGCTTGCCTCTAGCTTTTTCGAAATACGCTATTATCACTAATTATAAAGTTGTTGAGAAATATAGTCCGAGCTCACGTCCGACAACAAATACCAGAGAATTTATTGCATTGCCCATTGCGGAGTGGATTTTTAAGGAGTCTTGCTTAACCAGTCCGTTGTGTTACTTAGATTAAGTCGCCCGCAGAGTGGATGGAGGTAAACAGATAGATGCGGTACGTTCATTTTAGTGAGGCATTTGGCTAAAGAAAACCACTGGCTTCTGCTGCTGGGCATCGAGTACTATGGTATCATCGGACGGATCTAGATATGATTAACGGTCTTCTTTTCGGTAGGACATTCTACAATAAAGTAGGGAACAAAAACTGAAGGTTGGTTAACGTCACCAGCGGAGTGCCTCGAGATCAGCACTAGGCCACTTCTGTCTCTCCTACTTATTAACAATCTATCCTCAGCCGCACAGTCACCATTTTGCAAACGGCGTAAAATTGGCTGGGGCTTAGGGGCGACAAAACTTGGAAAGAGGCTCGGGTGAAGTTTTAATCCGGGTAAGCAAGTAGGAGTAACTCCTCAACTGTGAAAAAACCACCAACTATCAAGGAAGTCCAATAGCCTTATGGTTTTTCACGACTATGACCTATTGGCCACGGATGCCGTGAATGAGGCCCAGGATCTTGGGATCCTGGTGGCTTCCGGGCAAGGTGGTCGAGGCGGTGTATAGCAGATGCACCGAAGATACGCGGGCACTTCTTTAGACTGAGAACAGCGTCGTTGTGCGGTTAACCAGAGGTTTTCATACCTGTGTACTTGGTTGTAGTTAGACCTCTTTTAGAAAGCTGCATGCTAGCTTGGTCACTGTCCTACAAAAGTGAGACTGTCCGCACAAAGAAGTTGCAATGCCTCAGGGGGCAAGAAGCACGAACAGAGACTCCGGGACTTTGGACTTTCCCTGCAGAAATAGGGAGTTCATGAGGAGATATAATTGGGACTTTTTGGGTATCACAGTGCTTTTCTGGGCTCAGACTGGAGAGCCTACTCCAGACGATCCCAGGCTCCTATACAAGAGGTCACAGGAAGAAGCCGGTAAACGTTTGATCCGGGGTGATAGCTGGAACTCATGTGTTCAGCAACAGAGTGATTCTGTACTAGAGCCGATAGCCAGAACTAAAGGCACCGGGCACTCGAAGGGCCCTAGATCGTAAGCGAAACGAAGTACCTATGACTTTGAGCTTTAGGAGTGTCACTAAAAGAACTGGCCTGACAACTGAGGTCTGTCTGATGTGTTTCGCCATTGGGAATTACGGCTTACCGCATAAAGAAGCTGTGAATAGCTATAGCCCTGTGTCCCTTAAGGACAAAAGTAATAACAATAATATAGGTACACTTCCGGAAGGTTGGAGTAGTGTGCGCAGGGGCATGAGCAATTGGTACGGCGTCATTTACTTAGTTGCAAAATCTACACTACTCAAAGCGGATATAAACTGATAATATTCACCTGGCAGCAGAGTTATAATGCGCCGAAAGACGGGGATTTGCGCGCAAAGTACAAATGAAATACACGGTGGCGTTGGAGAAGAAGTCGAAAATTCAAAAACGAAAAATTGGGGCAGGAGACTGAAAAGTGCAGCAGGGAATCAAAACCAGTGAGCGCCGGAAAACAAACACGACTGGCAAGTTTGTGGGAGTTCAGTATTCCTGAGTTATATGTGGTGGAATGAATAAATGATGTAAATTGTGCGAGAAAGAGAACAAGCCGAATTAGCTGGGGGTTGGTGAAGGTCGGGAATTCTGACGATAAAACTGGCGTGATGAAGTTGCGACTGTGAGGCTCGAGAAAGCGCAAAACAAACAATGGAGATGAGTGGCTAATTATTGATGGAATCAGTGGGGATGGAAACCCAGCCATCTTTGGTAGAATATATGGTGAATATGAAGGAACATGACCCTGGAGGTCAGGATGCACTACTGGAGGATTAGTTGTAATCTTTTCTGTCTCATTTGGAGGGGTTACTAGTTATTTAGAAAGTAGCCAGGCATACAACAGCCGAACCCAAAGGGGAAGATCAAATGGGGATGGTTCATTCAGCCGTTGACCATGAGGCTTTTGACGGGTGAAAGGTGCTGCAAGGTCGATAAAAGGCTGGATTTCTGGGTAGAAAACCCCAGCTAAGAACCATGGTGGGTGAAAGCAGGTCGATGAGTCGGGCTGTGTCCGCGGGAGCAGTAGGGTGCTTGTGGATAATTGTGGTATCTGATGTCATGTAGCATGACCTTGGTAACGGAAAAGTGTTTTTACATGGAATTCCCAGTAACTTTCAGCGATAGATGTGGGGCGGTCGCAAGAAAGCCTGTGGGTGAACCCGGATGACCGGATTGTGTTCTTGGTAGTCCACTTCAGGCGCAGTTGTAAGCGAGTGGAATGGAAGGTCGACGGGATAAGCAATATACGTCACGGCCAAGCAATACGATGGCCCCAACTAAAAATGAACAGAGAGTTAGCAGTCTGGAGGGTGTTCCAGTTGGGGGTTAGCTCGAGTAAAATGGCGATAATAAGTGCTGAAGATGGGAGGGAAGGGGCGCAGTGGGCTCAGAAACAAGACAGAGGGGTGGCAGTGACCTCCGTAGGGGTAGGCTTCATAAGATGCTGCGGTGATCTAAACCGTCCTACGGAGTCAGGGGCCAGTGGTAGGGTATGAAGCCAGTTGGTTAGCTGATGACCACATTAGTGTTGGCACAGATTAGTCGTATTTGCTGCGTTAGGCGCAGTCGACTCTTGCCAGTTTTACAGGGTCACAGCAAAACCTATCTTTTGGGTGTAGCAAGGTCGTTGGTGTACACCGGGAATAATGGGGCTGAGGGCCACACGGGTATAATGAGGCCCCGAGTGGCAGGTTGGCATAACTAGGCTAAAAGATACATGAAGTGAGCAGCCGTGGGATATCTACAGGTCTAATTCCGCTTTTTCTAACTGGGTGGGGGCTGAACCCATATACGAACGACCCATAACCTAAAAGCCCATCAGTAATTTTCTGTTATCAATTAAGTTGCTGCTGCTGGGAATGATCTGTTTCACCCATATTCTTCCAGACTTTATGTCGAGAGTTTTGGTTGGCTCACCGGTTTCGAATGGAGCCTAAAACAGGTCGTGATGAAGCGGCAGCCTGGACGACGCTGCATCTGGGGAAAACGGAAACAGCTTTAAAGGAAACCTACCAGCACCACTTCTTTCAGCCTTGGGAGCGTAGTCCATGGTACTCTGATCCAACTTTAACGATGTGTCTGGCCTTTTAAGGTTGTGGGGTGGTCTCCATGGTTTAAGGGTGATTTTTCCTGTTGAACTGATTATTACTACGACTTTCATCGTATTCGAGGAGTATAGATATTTTTTTGGACGAAATGCTTGGCCATCCCGGTTGATAAAGCTGTGATCCCAGGTTTCGCGGGGTTTTATCGCAGGGCTGCTTGGTACTAGGGTGACCATTTATTGGTCGTCAGCATGACAGGGATTTAGCAGCACGGAGTGGATCTGAGAGATAGGGAGAACGGGCTTATTTAGTCAAACGGAGGCAGACAAGTTGGTGAATTGAAAGTGCCATAGGGGGCGATGCTCTTGATTTTATGCCTAACCTGGCTTTCTGAGTGGTGTTATTTTGCAGTCGATTTGGACTACTGTGGACAGAAAATCCTTGGCCGTAATACTACATTGGTCTTTGCCGGTGGCTTCAGCTTGCAAGTCGAGGGGTGCTTATAGCGGACGCAAAAATTGCCAGAAGTTGGTGCATAGTCGGATTGTGTGCAAGTAAAGCTCAGCACTCCGTCACCCCCTCGGTCGCAGTCAAAAGACCAAATGAAGCGGCCGGCCAACAGAAGGCAGGCATCGTTGTGGGGTTTCCCTTCCGCAGGGTTGGGTCCAGGCCAAATGTTGTGGACGCCCGTTTCTCCAATATCCCGTTTCGTTAAAGATTGACATTTTCAAGTATTACACTTTTTACATATGGGTGGTCGAGCTCATTTGAGGGCTTTCCACATTTCCCTCGACCGCCACGTCCTTACATCCAGGCACACTCTGCCCCAAACTGCTAAAGTTTGACCTTCTTCCTCAGTTTTTGGAGCGGTCACTAAATAATTCCTTTTGCCTCCGAGGGTGTTACTGGTTTCATCATTGAGGGCGGGAGTTTAGAAAATCAGACAGGCAAAAAAACGCACGCCTGACCTTTGTGTCCATCGACTGCATCTTTGGATGCTGGCCAACACTCATAGGAGCCAACCTTTGTCTACTTTTGCTCATTTTTGAACGGAATTGACAAGTTTGGTGTGAGTTGAGTACGTCGAGGAAGAAAAAGAAGCAAACATACGGAGGAGTAGATTGATTACGAGTGAAACTCACTAGGGTCCTATACCGCTAGCCCCAGATCTTAGTGGCCTCATAGGAAGCCTGGCTGGCTGAAAACAACATCACCCCCGTCGTGTCTTGGGTATGTTCACCGGCTGTCATTATGGCCGGGACTCCGAAACTGCAGTACGCAGATGCTTTCACACGGCTGGGCGTTCCCAACCACATAAAACAGCGTAGTGTTACAATAATGGGGGGCGAATTTCTGAAAATACCAACGCCCTTCATAGTCGGGAACCAAATGGAACTTCTTCCTGTTACAAGAATAGAAAGTGTATTAGTAATTACTTCTGAAAGGTTAGAAATCAGGAGGACAACGAGACTAATGCCAACTTCAAATTCCTCACGTCGACAACAACATGCTGACGGCTTTATGAAAAATCCCTGGTTGAACAGATCTACGGTTCCGAAATTCGATGCCTCCTTCAAAGGCTCGATCCTCAGTAGCTCTAGAGGAAGTCAATACTAGTAGGTTGCCAACAGTGAGTTATGATTTCAGGGCTGTGATAAACTTAAATGTGGACCGTGATTGGCTAATGTCAAGTAGAAGTCTGTTCCATAGCTTGGAGTGTTTTACGACAAAACGTTGATTCGCATCGCCAGTTTAAACTTAGAGAATGCAAATCCAAGGTCCCTGTGACTTAGGGGACAAGGTTAACTTAGAAGAAACCTTATCAACCCGGTCGATGAGAAGACTTCGTGCTGGATACTTCTGTGCAGGAAACAGGTTGAGCCTTATGGTTTGGTCATATGGGGTCCAGGCATAAATCGAGTCAACTTTCTTGATAGGACATAGGCTGTGAGTATCCTGTAAGCTATTTGGTAGAAGAACTTCGTAATTTCTCAATCGGGGCACAGACTTTGCTAGACAGGCCGGAATATATGGTAGGACAGTACTCCAAATCAGACTGGGCATGAGACAAGTGTGTAGTAAATTTACCTTTCTGTAACTTCATTGAACGGAAAATGAGACCTATCGTCTATCTAGCCTTTGCTGTTTGATGGCACACATGTTCTAAATATTGGAAGGGGTACGAATAACGAGTCCCAATATCTCACACAGGGGGTTTTTCTGAGTGAGCAACTGGTTCGGCAATAAGGTTGCTGGAGACACTCGGCATCAGAAGATTGCGTAATAGCCATTTGAGTTCGAAAGGTTCATACTCTAACGTTTGTACCAGTCTGCGAGTGGCTTTAGATCACCAGATACTTCGGACAGTATAGCATTGAGGCTCCCACGAGGAAATCTACGGACAATGGCACTGTCGTTGACAAGGAGGATCGGGGCACCAAAGTGCGGAATGGTAGATATATCACTGACGCAGGTGAAAAAAGCAGGGGCGGAAAGAACTCCCTTGTATTGCCCCTGGTGGTAGCGAGAGCAAGTTGAGATAAACGTCTATCGACGGGGACCCCCTGTAGGCGAGTTGACGGGGCATGATTCTAGTCACAATAAAACGGAACCGAAAAAGCCTCGAGCTCCGGGATTGGCCAGTGAAGAGGGTAAGTGACGCGAATGAATGCCTTGGTTATATCAAGGTATGTGAAAGGATAGATTTCTCATTACCGGCTGCCGTTGTCATGGGAGTGAAAACTTGGTGCTTGCAAGCGGTACATCAAGGTGATTTTAGGAGGCCATGCTGCATATTATGGTTGACTTTATGGGACCAAAATAGGTCATGCACCCGCTCCCTGATGGGGTGTTCCATTACCTAGAAGCAAGCTGAGAGTGATTAGTGGGGCCGCTACTTGGAGGGTCTTATATAGGTCCTTTCTTGGGAATCTGGATGATGACCGCAGTCTTCCGCTGTGAAAAAAACGTACTGGGCTTGAGGAAAGACTGTAGATTTTCAACGGCAGGACAGTGTTTTCCGTCCTTCCTAGGCGCAGAAGTGCTGGTAGTACACCATCAAGTCCACTGTTTGGGGACTGTCTGACACGGGTAAGCCGATTAGTCATCTCTTCAGGGGTAAATTCTAAATGCGATATCATGTTCTCAGGGGGTGGGCCACGCAGTGGATAGGGTGACGGAGCACTAGGTAGTAGATTTCGTGGAAGTGGGAGTTGAGTGCCTCAACTAACTCGACCGGCATAAAGGTGGGTTGTGTAAAATCCCCAAAGAGGAGTACAACTTCGTGTTTCCCTGGTATCGCTAGCTCATATACGTCACCTGCGTGTTCCTCATACTCCACATGTCTTTTTGAACCGACCGTTGTTTGTTCCCGTCCAAAGAGCTACTCTGTCATACGCTATCTCGGATCTGCGTGAAGCTCGTGCTCGTCTCTCGCAAGCCGCAAATTGGTTCTCGTTTTTTGCGTCCGTGCGATCGCTTGATTGAGGTTCGTATGTTTTGCGTCATTGTCCATTTAGTAATCCTGTGTCGTAGAACTTACAGATCAGTTGTCTTTCGACTTCGGGATCACTTTGAATTCGGCCACATATTGCTCAGAAGCGTGTTACAACAGGTGACGTTACATACACAATCTTAGGTAAAGTTGCAGGATACTGATTTCTGTCTCTTGATGGGCGCGCCAACTTTCGCTGGGTACCTTGCATTGCTGGGCGGATACCTCTTGTTTTTAGCATATCGTCAGTACTTATTCTGTTCGGTACCGAGAGATTTTATAGGTTCAGATGAGTCAGCAGATCCCCTTCTGTGGTTGCATTTCTTCTGGAGCTTTATGTATTTGTTTGGCCTATTGGCTGAGATTAAAGTACGGGTCCGGCTCAATATGCCGTGGGTAGTGTCCACTACAGACTGCAAGTTGGATGAGCCAAAACTTAGTAAGTCAGTGGCCATCTGAGAGTCTCTTTGCAGGAAAACGTTATCCCGGTTTGGCGATCAAAGAGTGCAGGTAAGAATGTCTAAGTTGGTGGCCAAGCACGGATCACTGGGAAGTGGGTTGAACTCATTGTCAACGGCTTTTGAGCTTGAGAAAGTGTTCACTTCCAGAGAAGAGGCCGAGCGTGAATAAAACTTGAGACATTGTATTGCCTGACTGGGGCAGCCAAGTGCTGGATCCAACGCCCTGAGTGGATGCGCGACATGAGGTACGTAGGTTTAACCGAGCAGACACAACATTAAAACAAATGTTCAAAGCACTAGAGACCTCGGGAAGGGTCTGGAGAAACACGGCGGCAACTAAAGGTAGCTGAAAGCACCAGCAGTATAGGTAAGACCCATAACGGTGTGATGGGGTGTCTGATAAATGCAACAAATATGAAAATTAGAGTTAGGTGAGGGAACTGTTGGTCACAGAGATTCTCCAGTGGCGTCCAAAGTTGGGTAAGGGATTGGAAAGGCCAGTGAAGCTTTTTTGATTCAGAATAAACAAGCTCCTTCTCCACGAGGCCTGCCTCTCTGAGTACTCAGTAACCAAGAAGGGACTTGGCCTGACGGGGGAATCCGTCAACTAACTTTTAGTTGCTCGATGATATCCAAGTGAGAATATCGAGCAATGTTGTGGAAGGTGTAAGTTTCATTCAGTATTGAACGACCAGGTAGGAGTTTGAAGGAGAGATAAGATGAATCTGATCGTGGAGATATTATTTCTGGAGGAGATAAGGGGTTGCTGGTGAGGGAGAAGGTGGTAGTCCCCTGGAGAACACGGTGATGGTGGGGGGGAGGACCTCATATTTCCAAAGATTTAATGAGTGCATTTCTAGAGGAGGGTACTGTAGGGAGGAAGGAATGGGAGAGTATTAGTTAGAAGAACGGTCCGAATGAGGCCAGTAGTGCTGGAGGAGACCAAAGAGAAGAAAACAATTACTGATGGGTAGTAAAAATGGGTAAGAAGTGGGTGAGTCTTGAGGGATGGGAGGTTATGTGAGCACGGGGCTGATTACAAGCCAGTGACTGGACGTCGGTTTGGTACAGAGGGGTTGATATAGGGACAGAATATCGGGGGAAGTGGCAAACGGAGAAGGATAGAGTGGGGTTAAATAGCGTGGCAATGATAAGTTATACAATTAAAGCCGCATGGAGGGGTTCAATGACGTTCGAGCGACCGGCAGAAGTTGGCTGGAATGTGTCATGCTCTCTTTTTTCAAAAGTGCTTTAAGTTGGCAGACCCTTTCTTGGGTCGGCGAGGTGTCTGTTTTTAAGGGCGAATCTGTGCTGTCTGGTTGATCTGTGATGGTGGCCTGGTTGATGTCTGAATGCATCCCAGAGGAGAGCTGGAGAGTGCTACGGATGGACTGCGGGGTCTGATTGCGTTCCAAGAGCGCTGCGAGTACTAAAACTGGTAGATACATATGGAGGTGTGTTGGTGGTAAGGCGAATTGTGGGTACGGTTGAACGACACAAAGCCACTTCCAAACCCAGAACTACCGAAATTCAACAAGTTCGATCCACCAAGAAACGGAATATTTGGTGTAATTCATGCTGTATCTGAATGAGGAAAAATAACAGGTCAGAAATTTACCTATCGCACCTGGCTGTGCACGTTTTCAGGCTGATCAGTGAAATGGAACAGAATTAAATGTGGCCGAAAGACCAAAACCAAATGTACGAACGATAAGTGAAGGGAGAGGGGATTGAAGCAGTTAAACAAGGAGTGGAGAAAGCGAAGAAATAGCCACTGTCGGTGAACTAACTGAATTTGGCGAGCCTTTTCCCATATGCAATCCGTAATTATGCCAAAGCTGCCGTAGTATTTAGTCCGCTGAAAGATGGAATAATAATGCCAAAAGCGTCAGCTGATCAATGATCAGGTCGGCGACGTTAACTTATGAAGAAAGGCTGCTTGGCTTTTTGCCTATCTCAGCAGTCTTTCTGTTGACATATCCGAGCACATCTACAGAGGATACTGTACAGGTATCCTGAGCATTTTAGAGTTTGGCAGTCTTGCGGCGTCGGTTACTGATGGTTATTTTGGGTCGGCTGGTAGGAGCTGTAGAAACACCTATTGTGGTAAAGGTGAGGGCGGACTATCAAAAAAGTGGAGAAATGCGAGGTAAGCAAGCAATATAAGAGCCGAGCGATAAGGGTGGAATAGGGCCCATTTACATAGGCCTTAGCGAGAGAGTTTTCACCACGGAAGATCACTGTCAGTAGCAAAAATTATGGATTGATTATTCCAGCCAAAATCCGGCGATAGTTCCTGAAGACACTGTTGATAGTGTGCTCCCGGACGTATATGTCAAGCCAGAAGGAAGGCTCAATAGTTGCAGCGGACTTTGGCGTAAACGGCCATAGTGCCCTCTGCTAAACAATCTCCACCGCAGTTTCATGGAGAACCGTGTAGATTGTCGAATTTCCTGTTTGAGGTAGATTTTTCGCTCTGCCCCTACCCCAGGAGGGAGTTTCAGCGATCGCTTTTGCAAGTGTTTGCACTTAGTGGGTCTTCTGAACTTTTAACTATCGGAAAAGACCTTTAAATTTTTCCGGGCCATGAAGAAGCCTTTGTAAGCTGTAGCTTTTAGGATTACCCTAGATAGCTAATTGAAAGTCTTACTGATAACAGCTCATGAAACGTCACGGTGAAGCACAAATGGATAAGCATTCTGTGACCCACTGGTGAGCAGTTAACCTGTTTGGTAGGAGTCGAGCGCCGTCATTTCCTTGTATTTCGGTATCCCATACCACTTAGGCCCACATATCCCCCGTGAGTACTTACATTTACGATGACTAGAATTACTGGAACCCTAAGTAAGCAATCAAACACTCTCCTGCTAGCGACCTCTGTGATTATCCGAAGAGTGGAAAGGATAATTTAGGAGTAGGGATCCAGGGTGACCCTTGCAGTGCTTGGTTCGATGGCAAATGCGGGAGCCTAACGGTGACCCTAAAAAGCATTTACCACAGGCTCAAAGGATCAGATTAGATCTTACCAAACAGCTGGAGGCTCTTGCCTGTGGGAGTCATGACGGCAAATTCAGTCGCTGAATCGAACTTCACTTGGAAGGCCAGCCACCACTCAAGATGAAACCTTTAGGGAGGACTCCCCAAACACCGACACCCTCAATATCATCGCTGAATAGGTTTTCCTGTTCTGCACGGGCTGCCCAACCCAGTGTGAGGGCGAGGACACTGGGAAGAATTTCAGTCCTCCATTGATAATCCAAGGGCTGAAACCGGAGCAGACAAAGACGATGAGCCTTTTCACTCTACCCCAAAGTTTGATGCTAAAAAGAAGGTAATCTCCAGATTCGAAAGGCGGAAAATCTTTGAAGCTATAACTATAATCGGTTTGTTGCCAGCTGGCATAACTATGGCCATTGTTCTAAAAGATAAGCTCATTGGATGGGGTGACAGTTCTGGAACTTGGGAGGGACAGAGACAGAACTTTTGCACAGTCGTTGGTCAAGTTCCAAGCGGAGACAGAGGCCGCACTCGGTGGAACAGAAATGTGGCACTCCGCAGCATTCTGAATCAGCACCGAGCGGAAAAACACACGGAGCACAAGAAATGAGGTTTTATCTGGATGAGTCCTTCAGGATGATCAGAACGCGTGGCAAACCGGCAACAAGCCACGTTCTAAGGATCGAAAGATGGGCGAAGATTCAGGCGGGTAACGATAAAGCGACTTAGCCGGTTTCTGTGGCGTTCGGTTATCTCAGACACCGGGATAGTTTTCATCGGCTACACAAAATGTCCAGACGGCCACTGGGGGCGCAGTTCTGGTTCAACCCAGTGATTTATCCCTCCAAACTGGAGAACTGCCGACGGACCAACCTAGTTCCCCCATCGGCTTGAACACAGATATTCTCCCCTAATGCGCTTTCCGAGTAGCTCGGATGCCGCTGTTGTCACTCACTCGTTCGATGGGAACCCCAGGGGAGAGCGAAACCGCGAAGAAGAAACCATCGGAAAACGTGGATGGGCCGGCCGCATCGGGTCTACAAACTCCGTTTTTTCCAGATCGAACAAAAGCAGCCCCCGCGGAGGTACGCTGACCCTTTTTGTATCGCATAGGCTTCCATAAACAGAAGTAGCACACGACACTGAGATAGTGCGCTGCCACTGTAAGTCGAATCTCGCAAATCGAGCAACGCGTAGCCAATTCAAACGAATCCCAAAACCAGAACAAGATTGATTCGTAGTTTCTACGGTACTAAATTGAAATGCACAAAGGATACAAATATATACGAACCTCAAGTATGCGGCCAAATAGACTTCACAGTAAAACCCAAAGGTCCAAATCCCCGTGGCTCAAGCACGACAGTCAGAAACGGTTCAAGGCCAAATTCAAATGTCTCACATGGATAAACAAACGTGAAAATGTGTGGTGTATGAGCGAGCTTTCCAAGATAATGTTAAATATAGTCAAATTCACAAAGCACGTTGAACATTTAGAAGGATTTTCAGTATTCGTTCGTTACACCGCCGGCCAAAATCCTTCCGCGAAAATGGTTGTCTAAGGTTCAGGAAGGGGTCATGATTCTCACCCTATCTACCTTTAACTTATTGTCAGTGCCTGTGGATACTAACTTCCTGTGTTATCTGAACGTGAAACAGGTTTTTGCCGTAGTCATCATCGCACAATCCATAAGGAATCAATTCCAAATCCCGCTGCACAACTTGAGATTGACATATTCATCAGGAGACCGGCGCATATGGTCAGACGCACAATGAAGATGAAGGCTTCGCAGAGTGAAGTGTTTCGCCGCACGAAATAAGTCTAAGCATCACAAGCAGTAACCCATTGCAGCAACTGGTTAGACTAATTTTGTTTACAAGCTTGAGCGCAGAAGTTGAACGCAGGTGCAACGCCTAATGAGATATCGCGTAAAATTGACAGGTCACGAACCAGTGGAATTACATAAAATTAACGCACCAAATCTTCCGAAAGAAATGAAAACCGGTTTCTGATTATGAATAAATTTCGAAAACAAGTGTACGGCGGACAGTATCGAAATACACATGAACACGGAGATTGATCGAATACTGGCATCTATCAGAGTATTTCAAAGTTTTTCTGTGCACAAAATATGTGACAATCAATATTGTATAAAATGTAAATAAATGTTCTTCTTTAAAGATAATAATAGTTTCACAATGTGCTCGCAGCTAGTATGCCTCACCTGAACTGTTAAAGTGAAATACTGGTGAATTTCTCCTCTTCACCTATGTGCACGCTAGATAGAAACTGGAACCAAGTAAATTTGCAACCTTTCAGAAAAAATGGGTCCAGTTGATTAGTTGTAGGGCATGAAATGCGATAAAGTGCTGAGTAACTCGGAGCGAGGCAATCTGCGAGCTACTTTGTCTTTTGTATGTGGTTTCGAGCTCGAATCATCAACATTTTCCTCGCTGTTTCCTGCTACGAGTGGATTAACTCTCTGATGTCTCGAACACGTTCTTCGTTTCTTCCGTTTCCTGTAATGTAACACAACTGTAGGATCTGTCCAATAGGCAAGGCTCAGTTCGGCGGTGGTGCAGTTCTCTTTTAGCATTCGTGCTAGCTTAAAACCCAATACCAGTGCAATCGTTTTGAGCTCGTTTAGGGATACTGACTTCAGCTCAGCAATTTTTGTTTTGGCAAAGGGCACTTTGTTTCGCCGCCGGCCATGCAGTTCCACCCAGGTACCGTACACTGTCACTGGGTCGGCAAATTCCAAGCTGCTTTGGGTGACCTGCTGGTGTCCTTTTTTGAGATATTTCAAAAGCCTCCGGGCAACTTTTCCTTTTCTCAATAAGTGACTTGACGGTGGTCTCTCGGGTATAGCAACTTCATGTTGCCCACTGTGAAGTCCCGTCTTTGAATTCGCCATCGAAAGCGCCGACTGATCCTTCGAGTGAACTTCGCTTTCCTGAGATGGACCGTTGGATTCAATATCGAAAGGCTGATCGTGTTCTACAGAGGCACTTCTCTCAGCAACATTTGAGCAATTTATTGATGCCGATTGTTGAAGTTCGCTCGTCAGGGGTCCGAGAAGTGTCCAGCCTAGTATCGTTCGCGTAGCGAATGGTTCTTTTCGATTGCTTATGCTCTGTTCAAGCACCCAGTGAGCCTCTGGTACATTGCATCCAATTAGTATGTCAACGTGGGGGCTAGAAACTTCTTCGAACTCTATGTCCCTGAGATGAGACCATCTCTTGGCGATCGATCTAACAGAGTCGACTGGTCTCATTGGCAAGCTGTCTATTGCAAAAGCTTCCGGAATTTCTACGGTCCCCTCATCAGATAAAGACGTTAACTGCAGGGTCAGCCTCTTAGAATTGCTAACATGACCCCCTGCAATCGTGCTGATAGTGAGCGAGGTAGGCTCGCCTACTAGTTCACAGCTTTCTACAAGCTCGCGAGTAATCAGCGAGGTATCCGACCCCGTGTCCAAAAATGCATTGACCCTCCTCAGTCCTTTAGGTGTCACGATACCGACAGGTACGATGCCTAATCTTGCCGGTTTGAAATCATCATGTCCCGTTGAACAGACAATTTTGGGTTCATCTGGTTGAATAGGTCTATTGTTGAGAAGGCCATGCAGTAACGAGTGATGATTACCCAAGCATCCGTCTTGGTTGCATTTCACTCTTAAGCTGCATTCAGAGGCTCGATGAGAGTTGTTCAAACACATAAAGCATAAGCCAATCCTTTTTACTGTGCACCACCGATCGGGTACACTCATCCCATGAAAGGTCGGACAATCTGGTAACCGATGCAGGGAGTTGCATAGCTTGCATTCAGCTGACCTCTCGGGTTCTTGACTTATCATGTGCATGTTAGCCAAAGACTGGGTTTGGTTACAGTCCTTCTCCACAATTCGAGATGTTGGTTCCCTTCGCGCCAGTCTGCAACTTTCGCGTACGATTTGTCCAAATCGGCTGTTGGCGATACGGGATTGACGACCTATGAACTCCGTCAAATCGTTGAACGTAGATTCCCGCTCAAGCATATTTATTTTTTCAGCTTCCTCTGCCCATCGGCTCTGTAAATCAATAGATAGACATCGGACAATGCATTCCTGTGTGTGCAATGCATTCAGATCAGACTGGTATCCTAAGTGCTCCAGTGCTATACTGCAATTCTGCATTTTTATCACCAAACTCGACAGTGATTCAGCCTTGCCCTCAGTCCTTTTCGCCTCCAATAAAACACTATCAATTAGGCTTCTAGCCACCTTGAATGGTTGTCCAAACAAATCTTTCAGGATTCTGCGCGCCCTGATGTACCCCATCGGTGGATCAAGCATCGCGCAGCCTTCGATAGCACTTTTGGCTCTCCCACGACAGTAATGTAATAAATACAAAAACCTTTGACCAGGATCTGCAACTTTGCACTCAACAAAATTTTCGAACTGTTTCATGAATATACAGTATTGCTCGGGGTGCCCGTCGAAGTGGGACAGCTCCACTCTCGGCAGGTCAAGAGCCAAAACCTCGGTAGTTTCAGGCTGTCTCAAGGGTTTATATTCGTCGATCACAGTGCCTTTTCGATGTTGACATTGTGAACTACGTGGACTCTTTGCTGGCTCTCTGAGACCAGTTCCTTGTGTAAGGGGCTCTGCTTCCTTTCTGGCTAACCGCAGCTCGTTTTCTAATTCTATTACTCTCATTCTATAAGTACTAATATCGTCAAACGCATCGCGGTTAGAAATATATGACCTGGCACTGACAGAGCTAGTAAACTTAGTATTATCTAGAGAATCAATAACACCCGAACCATCCCCAGAGACTTGCCGAGTTATTTCCTGTTGTCTCAAAATGTCCTTGCTTCCTCGTCTGGGCATTTCCAATGAGTTTTCTTGTCCAGGTTCCACTTGAGTACTGTAAGTCGAATCTCGCAAATCGAGCAACGCGTAGCCAATTCAAACGAATCCCAAAACCAGAACAAGATTGATTCGTAGTTTCTACGGTACTAAATTGAAATGCACAAAGGATACAAATATATACGAACCTCAAGTATGCGGCCAAATAGACTTCACAGTAAAACCCAAAGGTCCAAATCCCCGTGGCTCAAGCACGACAGTCAGAAACGGTTCAAGGCCAAATTCAAATGTCTCACATGGATAAACAAACGTGAAAATGTGTGGTGTATGAGCGAGCTTTCCAAGATAATGTTAAATATAGTCAAATTCACAAAGCACGTTGAACATTTAGAAGGATTTTCAGTATTCGTTCGTTACAGCCACACTTTTGCACACATACGGGGTCTCGGTGCAGACTTCGACAGGGCATCCATCACATCCCATGATCACTAGACGGAAATTACTATTGCTCATCGACCTGCCGGTGCCACAGCCTGCAGACGACATGCGGACATCGAAGTACTATCCCGCCCAGCTTTGCCGAAACTTTAATGCTCCGGCATCGGTAACAAGCTAGATCCAGCAACTGGTTAAGTAATGGGCAACAAGCCGAAAGCTCCATCGGCTGCCAAAGGGCAATGAATGTCAGTGGAATATTCGAGAAACTATTTGTGTTGAAACAGAGTGGACCAAGCCTAGGTTTTGGAACGACTCTGGATGCGATACTAGATAAGAAAGCTAAAGGTTCAACCCTTCTCAAGCCGAGCAGTCAAAAGAGTATTCTTCTACTGGCGGAAACCGATTGCTATTACAGTAGGCAGACGAACAACGAACAGCCCTGTGGCGTCCAACAGCATAAAAATCGGTTAGATCTAGGTAATAATTGGTTATGTTTATCAGTGGTACTTTTTGGTCACGAAATCACACATTAAAACTTAAACGTCTCCAGGTTGCCGCCAACCCTCTGCGATAGCCACGCTCCTGCCCGCACACTTTTAAGGAGGGCACAAAGCCACCAAAACGAGTTTTGCGGCCGCTAGTCTCATGCAGCTCCAGGGAAACCACGGGAAGACCTTTCGGGTGAAGTCAATGACATAGATTCCGGGGATACCCTCCAAGTCTGAACACGACCGGACCCGACTCCTCGTTGTGACTGAAACCACTAGTCTCTCCACCGGCCGTGTAGCTCGGGTCGGTGAAAACCCAGAAACTCGAGGCGGATTGTACGCTACAGTGGGTGCAGCTCAAGGTGCACGAAGATAGATCTGTTAGTAACAGATCCCTTACACTCGGTTCGTTGTTCATGAAGTTAAATTATACGCAGTGTTGGAGATGGCATTTCCGAGGGAGGGGTCTGTGTAATGCATTTCCAACTGTACGGAATCCTGTGTTCCTTGCTTTTACTTTCTGGATGCGGTAGTCAACCATGAGGCAGAACCACCAAGTGCGGCGGGAACCTTTTCTTCCTCTACTCTGAACAGTGACAGAGACCCTATCTGACGACGGCAAGAACTGAGGCTCGTTAAACCAACGACCGCCAAAATTTCGGAGCTTAGTTCTTCTAAAGCAGCGTAGTAAAGAACTGGAATAAACTCCCTGCGGATTTTGTGGCAGCGGATATTTATGCCGATTTTAAAAAGAATTTGGACCTCGTGTGGACACAAGTATTTCTAGAGTGCCAGCGAGACAGCGGATAGCAATGATAGAACTTCCATCTCCAGTTCTTTTCTGCCCCTTCTTCCTCTTCTTCCTGTTATTATTATTAGTATTACAGTTATTGTTTTCTTTCCATTCTTCTGTTCTTTCCTTCTCAACTATTTTCCATCCATATCTCCTTAAGGCCAGTTAGACTCTCTACTTTTCTCTTTTAAGGGAGGGCAGACTATCGAGTGCCTAACTTTTGCATGACGAGTGAACCTGCCGTTTGCGGAGGCCTTACTGTATCGATATTATACTCCTGCTGCCCTCTCCGAAGGTGGCCGATGGATGTCACCTTGTCTAAACTTCCTTCCACCGGTGGACAAGGATTCCGTCAGGCCGAAGCCTGACGAGACGAGGGCTGATATGTGCAAGGAACTGGGCCGCCAGTAGCTTTGGCCGACGGTTCTGTGCTCCTATTTGACTTAGTTTGACCTTGTGAGTTTTCGCGTCGTTTGATTTTTTGAAGTGCTCTGTACTGTCCTTATTTGTTTGTCCTGGTAGTGAAGCAACAATAGTCACTTCACAAAAAACAGGTGCCGCAGTATTTACTAAAGTACGCCTTTTGTTCGGGGAATATTCCACTCCAACTGGTTCAATTTTCGCAAGGCTCTGCCCTTTTGGCAGAGCGTTTTATTTGTTGCGTGCTTTATAACTATGTTGATGCACACAATTAACACAACCGCCGAGAGTTTTGGTTTAGGCTTATAACTTCTGTTCCTGGTTTACAAGTTTTTAGTCTCGCGGATAGCGTGGCCATCGTTTGCGACAGAAATTCGTGCGGGGTTAGTAGTTGCAAAGAACAATTTGAGGCAGGCATGCAACGTGGTAGGTGCTGTGGGTAGCACCACAAGCACTGCTCTGCTCTGATCAAGAAAAACTATGAGCTGCTCAAGGGACACTAATCTTCGAAACAGGTTTGTTCTCACTGCTTTGCTCCGGCAGCGAGGTGCCCCCGTATACTATGGGGATCTCTAGAGAGAGGAAACAGAGCCACAGCAGGAAGCTTAGTGAAAGAGTTACCACAGAACCCGGTACTAGCAACGTTCACAGCTACTAGCGAGGACGAATAGCAGGCAAAGAAGGGCAAACCGAGCGGGAACGAGGCACAAAACAAATTCAGGGGAGCCGTAGGGTTGGGGGTGCGTAAACTGGGGATACAACGGATTGGAGACTCTCAAAACAAGGAGGGTCATCATCGATGTAGTTTTTGGAGAGGCCGAACGTCTTCTGCACCGTTGTGCAGAATCCGTGATCAAAGAGGCGCTGATCAAAAGGAAGGCACGGACACGTAATGAACATCCTGAGGATGGCCGGGCTGCCCACTAACTTAAAGTACACAAAGTTCCACAGATTAGGGTTTGGCAGGCAGAAACGAGCCGAAGCCGAAGCCCCCGCTTGTCGTCTTCGCCAGCACGTGCAGCCGGGACCTAAGGCTAGGCCGGGCGTCCAGTTGAGAAGGCCACAGGGAGCACAAAAGGATCACTTCGGACACTCCCCTCAGGTAAAAGGTGGCACTGGTACAAAATTTGCAGCATGCATTGAAACCGAAACTCGAGCGGCCGGTTTCCATTACAAAGAAAGCCGACGACACACCCATGAGCAAATCTAAGCCCGAAGCTGCGATCATTAGCGGTGGCCAATGCCTAGCTTGCCAGCTAAAATGGGCAGGGCGGATGGGGCGGTAGGTAAAGAAGTACACACGAAATTTGTGAAGCATGTGGAAGCCCAGCACCTGTGTACCATCGAGGGGCGGGGTGTGACCGAAAAGGAAGCGGCGGCGGCGGCGACGCCAATACAGTTCAGACGGAGTGTTGGTAATGCAGAGGAAAGCTAGGCAACAGTCTTTGCGCGAACACCCACGCAGATGAACAGGAGTAGGTAACTGACGCTCTCGAGAGGCTACAGAAGGCCGAGTAATGAGACAACGGAAGCCTCAGGTGATTCCTTTGATAGCATCACAACTACCATGCACGGTGTGGTCTTCAAGGTTGAAGGAAAAACGGGCCGAGTGACCGTCAGAGTAAAATCGGGGTTTTTCCTCGGGAATGGCGCCCGGGGGTACGGCAGCACAAAAGGTATAATCCAAGCAGATGAACTGGCAGGTTGCGTCACAAGTGTCTCTAGCTTCAGGGTAAACGGGGAGAACTACTGGCCAGAAAGAATGGATCAGCGATTTAGCTATCACGGAGACATGGGGACAAACGGATCAGAGTGTCACGTAACTTCGTGGCTACTGTTACGAACGTTTGAGCAATGCGTAGCCAAATTCGCAACGGATCCCGAAATCAGAAGACGATTATCCGTGATATTCTACGATACTAGATTATTAAAATAAACAATGACATAAACAATATACAAACCTCAATAATACGATCACAAAGACTCAACAACGAGAAACCGAATAGCAGCGTGTGAGCAGACAGCACGTGCGTCACGCAGGTCCTGAACAAGGATGTGCCAAAATAGCGCTCTGGGCGCGAACAAACAACAATTGGTCCAGAAAAACAACCAGTTCGTAAATACAAGTCAATAGTGTATGGAAATGAGTGATGTTGGGAAAAAACACTGAATCGCGAGGGAAAAAGGGGGATTTTCCACGACCGGCTGTTACAGCTACAGCCTACAGACAGCACAGAAGAGACCGTGGGCCGGATGGAGGGGTACCCCTTTTCGTGAGAGCCGATTATAATTCATGGAAAGTTCCGTTTGCACTTGTAACGCCCAACATGCGAGCCGCTGCTTGTTGCGTTCCTCTAGGCCGGTGGGCGGTAGGGATATTCTGTGTCTATAGCCCACCGCAAGCAGGTGGAGAGGTGGGCTCTGAACTATTCCAGCTACTACAGATGGTGTTAAGTAGGTCACAGGGCTCTATCGTATCCGGAGATACAAACCTCCCAGAAATGAATTGGGAAGATGAATATACCCCCAAGGGAACCACTGGCAAAGCTCTGGTGATGTGGATCCATAACTACGCCCTCGCATAACGCTTAACAGGGGCGACAAGCTTGCGCGATGGCAAACTTTCGTCCACACTGAATCTACCGGTAACCAGGTATCAGCCTGAGATCACCTCTGGTGAGAGCCGTCAAGGAGTCATGCTTGCAACTTCCAGTGTAGGGAACAACCAAACAGGTTCTAGGGTGGTTTGGAACTGCGATACAGCAGACGAGAATCGACTGAGACTAAGAGAACGAAGAGTATGCCGGTGTCCGGAAGCGCCGGAGCTCTCTGCGCGGGAGAGGTCGATGGGGATGAAAACCGGGCTGATAAGATGGGCGGGCGGGCTCTCTTGGTTAGCACGGCAAACAAGTAGGGGCCGGCAGCCTTTAGAGAAGCCCGGGGGTAGAAAGCGTAACGAATGTTTTCCGAAAATCCCCCAGAAACACTGCAATTTCATGTTTCCTTGACATCACTCTATCAGATACAATATTTGCGTGTTTTATGCACTGTGTGTTTTCATGAGCCAACTTTCGTTTGTTCGCGTCCAACGCGCCTACTGTAGGTAGGGGATAGATGCTCCAGGAACACAGATCTTTGTGCAAACACAAAACAGCCGGACCGGATCCGATCCGTCCGTCGATTGTTTAGCCCCTTTCTTATATATTACCAGGGTCTGCTACTCAGCTGAACGAGATTTGGCTAAGGGGATGAGGTACCAGTGGAATGGAGTAAGGCCTTCGTTCTAGCAGTACACAAGGCAGGATCCTGGCAGAAGGCGGAGAGTTATAGACCAGTCAGTCTGGCATACGTTTTGTGCAAGTGTCTGAAATGCATATTCAGAAGCGTTTGTGCCCGAATCTGGTTAATAACGACCTACCCACAAAGGCACAACAGGGGTCTGTTAAGTAGATTGTGTTTGACAAACCTACTTATTTTCTTGGACAAGACCACAAGACGAGTGGCTGAAGGCACGACTGTAGAGGTTTGTCACCTGGATTTCAATAAGGCTTTTCATTCCGTGAGTCATTACCTGCTGGGCCATAAATTGCAAGCTCTTGGGGTAATTGGGAAAGCAAGTGATTGTGTAGCACACCTTCTGGGAAATCCTAGTTTCTATGTCAAGTTGGTTGATTTTCTACCGGGGCCACAGAAAGTTACCAGTGGTGGGCGGCGGGGTTCAGTGCTGGGGCCTTTGCTCTTTTTACTTTACGTAACTGAGCCGGCAAAAGAATTAAGCCGTCCGAGTTTCATCTTTGCTGATGATGTGAAGATGGCTCAAAGCGGTTTAGAGCAGGATATATAAAAGCCGCCCTCCGATGTGCAGAATGACGGGACTCACCATCGAATCTCTTCAGATGCCAAATCCTGACCACCAACATAGTCAGATTGAAAAATATCCCGTCTCAAAGAGGGTCGAAGGTGCGCTACATGGGTGTGGCAGGCACACTGGACTTCGAGCCTTCAAAACAGTGCCAGAGAGCTGTCAATAAGACCAGAGGTGTGTTAACTTGGGTGTACAATGCTGCCAAGAGCAAAAACCAGAAGTTTTCATCTCGGGACACCGGGTTTTTGTGGAACCTCTTCTGGAGCACTGTATGCGGGCTTGGGCTCCTTATTATCGCAAGGATAAAGAGAGCTTGGAAGTCTTGAAGTCTTGAAGTGGTGCACGGGTATGAGGCCGAAGACAGAATGGTCTCGGGTCTTGTGATTATCTTGTTATCTGAATGTCACAGGTGGGCTGGAAGTTGGCTCAACTTATAAAGGGCAAGGGGAAAAAGAAAGAAGGTTCAAAATACAAATATTGACGGTATCTTGCATCTGGCATTGTTGGCGGGCTGAAAGGTAGACTACTTGTCGGGGTAGAAGCGTGTAATGACCTCGATCGTTTTGAGAAAATGACTAGTTTCTGGACATCACTTCGGATCTATTTTCTCTACGATCTTTTCTGACGTCTGACATCGACCTCATAGTGTTCTCCGGTTGTGTACCTTTTACTGGACTGACTTTTCCGAGGTTTCCGTCGACCTCGTTTTGAATTACTTTCACTTTTGGTCGTTCGCCGATTGTGCACACTCGCGGCTCACTTTCTGCATAGCCGTTGCGTTTCGTTCCGTTTCGTTTTCCGTTTGGTGTATCTCTCGCATCGGTACTGTTTCGGTGCCACGATATACAGAATACACCTGGCTTCTGTAAACCGAATTGTGTCTTCTCTGTTCGTCCGATAGAGGGGATATCGTTGGTATTTCGCTGCTAGACCCGATAGAGAACATGTTCACTAGCCGCTTTCGAACGTCTTCTATGAGGGCATTCCTCTTTGCTCGAGTAGAGCAAACGATTATGATTTGGAAAACCCTTAGGGCTTCAAACCACAAGAACTTTGGTCCGCGCGCCTCGCGCGGCCTTGCGGCGTGTTGCGACTAGAAGGATCACTGGTCAAAAAGAGAAAGCTTGTGCCTAGCGTCTAGATTACCTTATTCTTTACTATTTGGAGTCGTAAAGGCCCAGTTGACGTAATTGAAGCGTTGAAGATTATAAGGTGTCTTTCGGTCATAGGCATGAGTGGTTTATTCGTTTCTGCCCCTGAGTGCGGCACCAGGGGCATGGACTTGGGCTAAAGAAGTCACTCTCAAGGCAGGACATACGAGCAAACTTTTTGCGATATTGTCGCACCCATGTGCAATGGACTGTCAGAGGAAGCTGGTGAATGCTGCAATGTACCAACTTCCAAGAAGTTCTTGGATTCACGCTGGAACACGGCTTAACAGTGCCGACCGTGTGAACGAGCGGTGAGCTAATGATCCCCTTCTATTTTTGTCAATGAACTTGACTGTGAAGGTGGTATGGCCTCGCAAATTCTGCCTTTCAGGCAACCTCCAAAGCGCAGTTTTGGGAGCCAAGGAAACACGCCGGCAACACAAAGATCAGGACCCAAGATTGGTCTCGGCCATTTTCGTCCTGTGCAGACTGAAATGAACTGTGTAGCGCGAAAGCTGGTGTATCTAAATTATTGACCAACCAAGCTGAATTGTTGATTTTGTCAAGACTTCTACGTGCACGCCTGACTATCGGTTCCGTCAGTTCTACTGCAGAATCGCCATCCGTTCCTGTGGGCGAACATTCCGAACAGCCGTTGAACGTCTAATCAGTATTGCCTGTTTTTTCGTTCTAACTGTTTACTACACCAGATACCACTCAATATAGATTGTCATTTTCTTACCGACGTTTGTTTAATTTGCAAATGAGTAGTAGGAGATTAGATTTGTATATAATATGATTCATCATGCAGCTTGAACGCTCAACTCACCATTGAAAACCATGGAAGCACTGTACAGCTGTTTCATCCTTGTTGGGAATCATCAGCAGTGCACATCCACCGAGCCCCCACGGGGACTCGAACCCGGGGTGAACGATTGTGAATCGAACACCTTAACCACAAGGCTATCCGGGCTGGCTCTCAACGGTTTGTTGAACATCTACACTACATGATATAGCACCCTTCCGTCACTGGCTTTTGAACGGTAACAACCCGCTTCCCACACAGCGATCGACTCCTATGATGGATGACTTCTCTGTAGGGGCCTAAGTACAACGAAGGCATTCCGTTATGAACAACCTACAGAGCTTGGTTACTATTTGCAAATGAGTAGTAGGAGATTAGATTTGTATATAATATGATTCATCATGCAGCTATATCATGTAGTGTAGATGTTCAACAAACCGTTGAGAGCCAGCCCGGATAGCCTTGTGGTTAAGGTGTTCGATTCACAATCGTTCACCCCGGGTTCGAGTCCCCGTGGGGGCTCGGTGGATGTGCACTGCTGATGATTCCCAACAAGGATGAAACAGCTGTACAGTGCTTCCATGGTTTGTTTAATTATACAACTAAAGTGAACTGATATGACCTTGGCCCCGACGCCGAGAACATACATAAATGCCTGTGGACGCTGTCGAGGGGTAGCGCTCTTGGCCTCGGTCATCCTCGGTTGGGCTTTTGTCTTGTATTAATACAGGCTTGTTTGTTCTTGAGATTCCCCTTGTAGCAAAACCGCCCCGAAACCGGTCGGTTTTTGGCTGGTTTTCGAACGGTCTTTGCCAATCGTATACGATTTCATATATGACATACACGATGTGCCTGGTTAATTTCTGTCACTTTTCCCAAATTACGTTTTACGATGCTTATATCTATATCCCGAATCATGATTTTCCTAATAATTGTCTTTATTTCACTCCTTCTAATGGGGTGAAATTTCACTGGGATTAATCCCAGTCAGCACAGGGGTACGCATTTTAGTCTCAAAATAGTTCCGCGTAGGACTATTTTTTAGCAATTAGTTTCAGAAGAATTTTTGTCATGCCGCGAGATTGGAGAGGTCTAAAACACGGAAAAATAACTACGTCATTGAAAAACAGTGAGATGTCATGATTTACCAGCCCGGTCCGCACAAAGAGGGAGCATTTAGTCCCAAAAAACCTCAAAGGACTGTTGTAATTACGGGATATTAGCTGGAGAATTTCTCCCGTTGCTTCAAGTGCGGTTCATAACGTGGAAGTAAATTTTGATTTTTTTGTAAAACGTTACTTGTTATAGGGATGTTGGGCACCAGAAAGTATTCAGGTCGTGCCAAGTAATTTTCGAGTGCATACACAAATCATGTTATTTTCGCCAATGGAAATCGATGAAAGTCCAATAATTAGTACCTCAAGATGAGGTAATGAAGTAGAGCCTACCGAAATCTCAAAGTAAAGCACGTAAGCCGCTGCATTCTCGGTGTGTTCAAAAATAGTCCCAGAAATGTCCCTAGGGTGTTTCAAACGGGACTAAAATGGGACGAATTTGGAACTGAATTGGGTCTATTTTGCTGACTGGGGATAGAACGATCCATAACTTGGTATTAAAAGAACATTTCAATGTGTTGAACCAATATATTGATATCAAATGCCTATTAAGCAGTTCTCATTACTCCGGTCGTTGATTTCCTTCATATCAATTCGTTTTTGACCCTTGTAAAATGGCTATCAAACCAAGCTATCGAAAACCGATGTTACAAACGGGCTGTGTGCTACAAGGGTCGTTCTCTGTTGTGACTGACCCCGTGTTGTGACTGACTGTACTGATCCGTAAATCAATTTTTCAGACCTTCAAACAATTCTATGCATGGCAATCATGTAGTTTTTTTTAATCTCCGTTTCGAGTGCTGGGTCAGGGCGCGTCAGTTCGGGTTGCACGGGTCTTTGTGTGGGTATGGCAAGTTGTGTGTCCAGGTATTAGTATTGTCGGAACATTTCCACACCCTCTGTGTGATATCTTCCTTAAAACCGTGGTCGTTTTATCTTGCGCAGTCAGCACAGGAGTGCATTATTTATAGTTCTGAAAGGCCCCCTTGATCAAAGACAGTTTTTGTTATGCAGTTTCAAGTAATTTCTATTGTCATCAGATTAGGAAAAGTTTCAAATGTGGGGATACAGTTTTAATCTGTTGAAAAACTACGGTCTATCAGTCTGGTCAGCACAAACAGAAAGGATTGTGTTCATTCAGGGAACCTTTTGGCAGCATTTTTGTTCTGTCATAAGTTGAAGGATTTTGCCAGTGGCCTGTAACATGAAAGTCTGCTTTCACTTTGTAAACTACTGGAATTTATTAGGACTTTTGGCACAAGAAAGTGCGTGAACCACGCCGCGCAAATTGGGATGATGTTTTCAGACCGTTCCTTTCACAGACGGAAATTGATTTTGTTAGTAAACAAACATCCTAAGGTGGAGTGATATGGCACAGTTCACAAAAATTCAGAAGTGATGAATGTAAGTTGCTGCGTTCTCAGTGGGTTCAGAAAACGCGGTTAACCGCTTTGTGTTTCACCGGAGTATTTTAGAGTTCTTTTGTGGTTCATTGGGGTACCCCGAACAGTACCCCCATACTGAGACCGCGTGGGCTGACTGTGGTTACTCACTACGGTGTGTGGGTAGCACTGCCGGGGGCCTTGCGGGCATCCCCACACTCCAGGGGAAACGCGGGAAATTAGCAGTCCTTTTGCCGCTGGTAAATGAAACTTTCCGCTGCTTTACTGAAATAAACCTCTACAGATCTCCCTATTGTGTTGTTTCTATACGACAACTTTACCAATTATGTTCGAAGAGAACAGTTCGTGGGAAAAAGCACGTGTAATGCACATTTACGAATTCGGCTCATTAGCGTCACTGTAGGCGATCCCAACGCTTCCTCAAGACAGGTGTGGGCTATGCCCACACTTTCCCACATATTCTTGCAGCCAATGTGGTGTTCGGGTGCGTTACTGAATAATGTGACTCCTGAAGGGCATCGATTTCACAAAGAATGTCTGGAAGTAACCTTGGACACTGGTTTCCAGCTTCTCTTTCAGTCCTGTGCTCCAACGAAAAGAAGACGATACGAGATCCAGGAATATTTGGGTTTAAGCGTTGTATCCGTAAGTTACTTCAAGACTTCCCCTGAAAATCAACGGGAGTTACTCATTCAAAGAGAAGGCCTTCACATTTTGGAAAGTTCTATACCAATTGGTTTAGATAGTATATCCTGAAATGCCTTCAAATGCGTTGCCAAAAGTGTCACTTTTGATCTTCTTTAAGTATATGAACTACTAGTCCCTTCCCTTTCGGCTTCCTATCTCACAGATCTTGCATTGTCAGTATACTGACTAATGTACAGTCTTCTTCAATCTTCATAATAAAGGCAGCGGGAATCTTCCCGTATAAACCTCGTCACGAACCACCCGTTGGCATGAACTCACGATTGAGTAGAACGCCATAGTCCCAACAATGGTTGGTCGAGTTTCTTGAATGTTTTATCGCTCATCTCTTCCTTCACATCAGCAGGTAAGTAATTCCAAAGTTTTTAGCCCCCTGAGGCAAGTGATAGGCTAACGGCAAACCAGTAGAATACGTGTTTACCGATGCTAAATGCCCGCGCACACGACATTGCTCACGAGGCGGGACGTTTGCATGTAGCACAGGTCCCCGGCCACCCAGAATGACACGATAAATGTAGGTGAGATCACCGCGCATCCGTCGATAGGCTTTTGGAAACGAACTAGTCCCTTCGAGACATCCCTCACAGCTGAACCCGCGTAGTCCAGAGATGAGACAAGTAGCGCACCTCAGCAGTCTCCAACTGAGTTGGTTCTGCAACTGTACATGGATATGCATCCGCTGAACCGTTTTCGAGTCAGAGATGCATCATCATCATCGTCCGGCGTTAAACAGTTGAGCGATCCCCGCCGATCACTGTTTTTCTCATCATGTTGCACGTAAAAGTAGAAAGTATGAATATACAAAATGGACAGGGAGTGGACCTACAAGGGTGGGAAAAGAAAAGAAGAACGCCCTAATAGCCAACACACGGAATACACAACCTAACTGTACAAACGCACATTGATCAATCATTCTGACTAGACAGAAAGTGACAACACGGTCGCCACTGTTCACGGTTCTCTGCCATATCCTTCAGTGTTTCCAGCCAACTGGTTGAGGGATCTTTTGGACCCCAACGACGAAGACGTGAGGCAGCTACTTTTCCTAAGTTTGCTGTACATTTTCTCATTCCTCGCTACCACTTCATCTGTTGACCTCCACGTGGTTTCTTCCACTCCCTAGGAGGAACGGAAAACAGGACGCGGTACGGTAGACGTGTGTTTGCCATGCGTAACACGTGTCCCATCCAAGGAAGTCTACTAAGCTGGATACGGTCTGATAGAACATTCTCTGAACTGATATCTAGTATTGGATTTCTGACTTCAGCATTGTTCCCTCTGTTATTCCACCCAATATTAGCGATACCACGCAACCGTCGATGGTCGAAAACCTCAAGATGACGAACATCTTCCGCACACCGAACCAAGTCTTGCAACCATACAACAGAAGTGGGAGCACCACCGCACGGTACATACGACCCTCCAACTTCAGTGAAGTATCAGGTCGGCACCACAAGTGCTTCAGTCCAGCGTACATCGCTCTAACTTTAGATATGCGCGTGCTCACCTCTACTACAGTGCTCGCATTCGTGGTCACGCTGCTGCCGAGGTAAGTGAAGCGGTCGACAGTTGTTAGTACCTCCCCATCAAGCATCAAGCTCTGAACGGTTGACGTCCAGTCTTGCAACATCTCTTCATACTTTGAAGGTTCAAAGCTCATGCCGAATGGAGCTACAGTTCTCGTGAGTCTATCTAGTGCACGTTGCGGATGTTCCATGCATTCGAACAAGCAGACAAGGTCGTCGGTCTAATCTAGATCACATAGTTTTTCGCCGTTTGCTAGTTCGACGCCCACATCCTGAGGGTTTCGCAAGGTATTCTCCATTATTTTGTCGATGATGAAGTTGGACAATAATGGGGAAAGGGAACATCCTTGTCGAACACCGCTGGTCGTTTCGAATAGGCTGGATAGTTCACCGTAAACCCGTATGCAGGGAGAAGTATGAGAGTGCAATGATCTCAGCAGGTTCACGAACTTCTATGGCATACCTTTTCGGAGAACTACACTAAATAGCACTGTTCGGTCAACTGAATTGAAGGGGCTTTTGAAGTCGAGGGAAACCATTATTGTCGGTCGACGGTGTGTGTGATGCGTTTCAAGTAGTTTGCGAAGAGTAGAAATCAGGTCGATGCATCCTCGACTTGGGCGGAATCCGGCCTGTTGTTTGCGGGCGTTTTTCTCGCTAGCCGATGTCAGACGGCACAGTAAAATCAAGGCTGATACCTTGGTGACTATCGGAATGAAACTGGCCCTACGATAAGTACTAGAACCATTACGTATTCCCTTTTCGAAGATGGGTCCAACCAATGAATCACCCTGTAATAACGGAATATGTTCCTCTTTCCAAATGTCATGGATGTAGGGGTCAAGTGAGTTTGTCAGTTTGCTCACTTTTTTACTCTTATGCGACTGTCTCCTGCGAGAGGATAAGTCGGCTTCTTGGATGTCTCTGATGATAGCTGTCCACGCGTTTTCGTCTTCGACATGGTCTGCACACCGGAAAAATCCAGTTGCTACCCCACTCGGGCACTCCGAAGACCGACTGGAGGTCTAGGCGACCCATGTCTGCCCTAATAGTGCTAACCTGTGTCTTCAGTTGGCCACCAAGGCGAAATTCCCAATCTACGCGGGGTGATGCTGGTAGTCTCCTCTTCGTAAGTTCCGTTTTGGGTCGTCGTAGGACATGAACAAACCACTGTAGGCGACATCGTTGAAGGAAAGAAGAAAGTCGTTCTGTGTTCGCACAGTGTTGACGCTTAACAAAGTTTGTGACGCGATCATATCACTTGATTTTGGCCATGTAGCGGAGGCACCAGTGGTCGAAGCTTTCTAGTATTTTTGTGCTGTCCACTCTAAACGGCCAAGTTTCGCACGCTTACGTAAGAACTGGGCGGATGGCAGCGTGGTATATGCACAGCTTCGTGTGAAGGCTTATTTCACCACGAGACCACAATGATTTGCGGCGTTGTAGAAACGCTCTCCTTGTGAAGTCTACACGAAGCTTAACCTCGTCCCTGATCTGACCGTTTGCCTGGATAGCAGAACCTAGGTACTTGAAGTGGTGTACCTGTTCTAGGTTTTCGCCATTGACGTTTATAGCGTGTCGAGCCTTGTGATATCGTCAAGAATTTTGTTCTCGTTGTGTTTATCTCCAGACCAACAGTCTTAGTTTCCCATACAATACGGTCAAGAACCGGCTGCACAGTTGCGGGATCCTCTACTAGAATGACGATGTCGTCGACGAATTCGAGGTCTGTAACCCAAGAGTCGTGGCCAAGTTGCATTCCTCGAAAGTTATTGAGTGCGCGACACATTACCCGGTCAGTAGCGTAGTTAAATAGGACTGGCGATAGAGGCATCCTTGGCACACGCCGGCGTCGATTGGGAACTCTGGAGACTCTTCGCCACAGGCTCGGATGAGCACCTGTGTTGCCGAGTAGTGTGATCTTATCAATCTAATGTACTTTTCGGGCATTTCGTCGTTTCACAGTACGCTCCTGAGTGACTGTCTGTCAGTGGAGTCGAATGCTGCCCGAAATTGAATGAAGAACGCTGTGGTGGGTTGTTGGAATTTATAGCGGTGTTCAAGGATTCGGCGTAGCGTGAAGATCTGGTCAACACAGCCTCGACACACTGGTTGGAGCGTATCTGTGCATCTCGAACAGCAACAAAGTGATTAAGCAGAATGATCGCAAACAATCTAGCCGCAATATCAATGAGGCTGATATCCCTGTAGTTCGCACACAGAGTCTTGTCTCCCTTTTTTGGTATAGAGAGTAGGATAGAGATTAACCAGTCCTCGGAGAAAACCTCGGTAACCCAGATACGACGGAAGAGCGTGCTTAGTGGGTCCAGCAGAATTGGCAAACAGAACTCGAAGATCGCAAATGGTATACCATCCTCCCCCGATGAATTCTTGTATCTTATCGTTTGAGCTGGGGAGACGATTTTCGATTCGTTGGGAGGCTCTAGGTCGATCAGATATTGTTCAATGTCGCCTGCTGTCGTTATACAAATGGACTGGATGGGAGGGCGATTAAGCAGCTGACTGTAGTGTTCGACCCATCTTTGAAGCTTCTGGTCGCAACCCAATATGAGGTAGCCTCTGTCGTCGCGTATCGTAGGAGGAGGAGGTTGCGCCTTCCCCGAAGAGGAGCGTATGAGTCGGAAAAGCCTCCCAAAGTCCCCATACAGTGGCTGCTGCCTCCATCCGGCGTGCAATTTCAGACCAATATCGTTTACGGTCGCTTCTCGCTGAGCGTGCAGCTTCGCAACGAAGGTTATGGTAATCAGGTGAATTGCGGAGTCTCGCGTTCCTAGCCTTAGTGCAGCGGTTAAGGGTTTCTGCAGGGATCCAGTCTTTCCTATGCCGCTTTGTCTTGGCTAGCTGTTCAAGGGAGGCGCCGGTGATGGATACTTTTAGCCTCGTCCATTGCCCATCTACACTATCGCCCTCGTAGATAGCAGTTAGTCTGGACGAGATCGCATTTGACAGGGCTTGAAAGTTGTCCGGGATTGCTAGCCTGGAAGTATCCAATCTGTAGTGAGGTCGAGATTTTTGCCGTACCAAAAGGTGAAGTTTAAAACGAGCGTGTACCAGTATGTGTGGTCCGTGCCGTTGGCATTTCCCGTTACGCCGCCCTGGTTTGCCCGACAGTTCTCGACAGATGATGCCCAACGAGAGGGCACCAAAATGTGGTCGATTTGGTGCGCTGTCCTACTGTTGTTTGAATACCAGGTCGGCAGGTGTCTTTTTGGATGCTGGTGTCGGTGACGACCAGTCGATTGAGGTCTGCAAACGTGACCAGGCGGTGGCCATTTTCTCATCCCACGCTGAGGCCAAATTTCCCCAGTACATGTTGGGTATACTCGTTTGCTGGTTCCATGCGGGTGTGCTAATCTCCTGCAATTAGCAGAATATCTCGCCTGGGAACCCGGTTGACTGAATTTTGAATTTCGCTGTAGAAGACATCTTTAGTGGTTCACTCCGCAGGTAGCTTTGGGGCGGAGACTGCAGTCACAGTCATGTTGGATGGAGTACTCCTGAACCGTGCCACAGCATATCTTGGAGAAGTTGCTTCCCAAGAGATCAGGGCTTTATGTTCTCGACTGTTCATTGTGATGGCAACTTAATGAATCCCAGAATTGTCTACTGGCCCCCTGCGGTAGATCCATTAGGATGCGTCCGTTTGTGGGATTTGAATATGTCGACTGCCGGAGTTGGGTAGGCGTACTTCGGATAGACAAGCTACGTCAATTCTGTAGTCGTTGAGTGTGCTCATGGTAATGCACGGACTACCTGCATCTAGAAGAGTCCTCACGTTCCAAAAGGCTACGTGGACTGGTGACCTTGTTTTCAGGTTTAGATTCCCAGCTCGTGTTTGGGTCACCTCGGTCGCTGGGGGAGCACAAAGCACGTCGCATACCGGAGACGTCGTAGCATGATCAGAACTAATTATAGAGACAAAATCCATGAGGAGGCTTGGAGATTTGGTACGAAGTGGCGTCCCCAGCGCCACTCTGCACTGTCAACACATCCGTCCATTTTGAAAAGAACTGGGGAAAGTTCGTTGTGACTGGCTGCTTTTCCCTGCGTTAGTAATCGAATGCTTGATTCTGATTCCACTTCCGATATGGGCTAAAGTGAGGCTCCCCAGGGAATCGCAGTTGTTGACTTCGAAGTAACCACATTAGCGTGCGGCCAGCTAAACTGCTCCCCGAAGTATTCGGCCCAACGGTCCAGCTTTTGCTGTTTGCCGTGAATAGGCTCTCCATTTCTATCGCATATCGATTCACCGCCCTGGTTTCGCCGTCCACCGGTGTCGCGAATAAGTTTGAGCAGTCTTTGGCTGTTATCCGAAGCAGCTGCTCCTTCCATTTGTTTGGCTATCTTGATCCACACATTTTCGCGATATTTCTTAAGGCTTTTTGTTACTCGCGTTTGTAGATATCTTCGTATCTTATTAATCTCCTTACAGTTGGAGAGCTGATTTTTTGCTCTAGTAGACTGATCGACTCTTGAGAAATCCAATGCTTGGGTCACGTGTTACGTATGGCAAATACACGTCTACCGTACCGCGTCCTGTTTTCCGTTCCTCCTAGGGAGTGGAAGAAACCACGTGGAGGTCAACAGATGAAGTGGTAGCGAGGAATAAGAAAATGTACAGCAAACTTAGGAAAAGTAGCTGCCTCACGTCTTCGTCGTTGGGGTCCAAAAGATCCCTCAACCAGTTGGCTGGAAACACTGAAGGATATGGCAGAGAACCGTGAACAGTGGCGACCGTGTTGTCACTTTCTGTCTAGTCAGAATGATTGATCAATGTGCGTTTGTACAGTTAGGTTGTGTATTCCGTGTGTTGGCTATTAGGGCGTTCTTCTTTTCTTTTCCCACCCTTGTAGGTCCACTCCCTGTCCATTTTGTATATTCATACTTTCTACTTTTACGTGCAACATGATGAGAAAAACAGTGATCGGCGGGGGTTGCTCAACGGTTTACGCTGTACGATGATTACGATAATGATGTAGATCCTAGCTAGTGTGATAATTTTTGTTAGTGACTGGTGCGAACTCCTGGATCAGACAAACATACTTATAATCCGGTTTGTGGTTTGCGTCGATGATAGTGGTAGAACGAAAATACCATTGATCCGACTCTATGTACGTCGACCAGTAGGATCTGCGGTTCTGGACAGTATCGCGCCATCGGTAGCTTACTGCCTTTTGCTCAATCTTGATCAGAGTACCTATAAAGTTTGAGCGCTGTGTCACTGTACGATGTGAGTTGTATCGTAAATTTGTGCTAGACAAGAATAACCATTGTCCGCGCAGAACTGGAGAAGTCCATCCCCGTTATCCCTGTGCCGAGCGGGTATGGCACAGCGCCCACCTAAACGAGCTTTTGATGCCAACTTGCCAACTTGTGCTTCAAAACCTCCAGCTAGCACTACAGTGCCCGAGATTTTGTTTCTGCGAACGAGGGTGGTGAGTTCATCATAGAACTCATCCTTCTTCATGTCAGAGCTGCAGTCTGTTGGAGCGTTTGCCGGGACTAGAAACAAATTGCACTTAACACAGCTATCCTTTCGAACGCCAACTGGACCCTCGAGTCTTACATCACATAAACGACTATTATCTCACCTTACTTACTTCCTTTATTACATAATAGTGGTATACAATTTCAGAAAGAGGGTCACGGCCAATTTGAGACCGGTACCCAGTCTAAAAGGGCAGCTTTATCTTTGTCAGTCAAGACTATTCCTACATCACGTTGGCTCGCAGCTCTAGTTGCTTCATCTCTCGAAGTGCACAGGTACCACGAGCAGCTAGTTGAATCACTGCTAGTATCCTGGGTACGCATTTCATCTACGTGGCAGACTTCAGTCTTCAGAGAGTCTATTGTGAGGGCTTGGCGCACCAGCTGACCGGCGTGCATGAGTGTACACACGTTCAAGAAGCCGAGATTCAGAGACTGACGAGGCTTGTGAAAATGTGAGCTACAGGATAGATGATTATTTACTACACTACATGACAATTAACCGTTGTCATTATCGGGCGTGTTATCGGTGGTAGCATTGTGGGTAGGTGAGGGGGGTGGCAAAGAAAGTTGGTTGGAGACGGAAGACGAAGGTTGAATAAAAGAGAGGGTATTCTGAACAGTAGCCCACTTGTCACTACCCACCCTGCTCAATGCAATGAACAGCGCGGTCCTGACAATCTTGCACGACTACCGATGCGGCATGGAGTCCTTTGTATTCGTGCAGTTCATGGGAGATGTTGGACGAGTACTGCTAGGATCCAGCTGCTAAGTGGGGGGACGATTAGCGTTCTTAACCAAAGCCCTTAATTCCACAAGAACCTGTTCGCAAGGCAGCGGGGTGGCTGAGTGAGAGCTCATTTGCTTGAATCAGTTGTTCTTCCGCTGTTTTTACTGACTGAATTGACTGCTCAAATCGACCCCCAACCTGAAGGACTAGGAGACCGCTTCATCAGTCCTCTACCCATTGACCTTCAAGGTATGACTGAATCTCCGGGTTGAGGTAAGCCATCCTGTATAGTCCGTTGAGGCGCACAAGTCGTCGCACCACATTGAGGTACAGTCTCGTACGGTGGAGGACGCACGTGGGTACGGTAGTTTCCAAAACGATTGGTGATTTGGACTAAGGATACTCCAGGTCGAAGCACGCTGTCCGTGCGACCTTTGGTCTCAGAGAGGAATACACCAAAACTCCTAGGTCACGCTCGCAATCTGTCGTTCAAAGCAGGTTTCCAGACAGTTTGTAACCCAGTGACACTTAGGAACGACCAACACGCATGTGAACGCACTTCGCAAGATTTAGTGGAAACATCAACGCAGAGCATGAACGCATTTGTGTCTCCCTGTAAAATTTGGCTATCCGCATACAGTAGACATGAGGATGAGAAAATTGTTGGGGAACCGTTTATGTAAGTGAGAAGTAGTAACAGTCCAAGAACAGATCCCCGAGGAACACCAATGAGCGCTGAATACCACCTGGAGATGGTTTTTGAGACTGACTGCAAATCGCCGTGGTCTTAGGAAATCCGCGATCCGTCTTAAGGATCAGCTATTCTCAATAATCTAAGCTTCCGAAAGAAATAATCATGTAAAACCTTATAGAAAGCTTTTGCTGAAATCCACGAGGATAACGTCCGTTGAATATCCTTTGGCGTTCACTCCAATCCAGAGCTTCATAAAAGCACTTGATAGAAAGCTACGTAATATTGTTTAGAAGTTAAGGTCTTCTTTGATCGGCTACATTTTATCTGAAGATTTGTTACAGATTGATCCTCGGTTAGAATAGTGACATCCTACTCCTCATACTCTGTTTTTGTCGGAGTGTCTCAGAAACAAGTGCTTGCCCCTTTCTTTTTCTTATCTGTATTATTAATCTACTTGATGTCATCCGCGTCAACATATGTACCCAGAGGATGTAACAATATAGGGGTCAGACCCCAAAACAGTGCAGTCGGCCATGGATGCAGCTAAACGTTGGTCTTCCGACCGGGGCCTGCAAATCAGTGACGGCAAATGTAACTCAGCAACATTTGGCAGGGCTCCTAAGCATCCATTCATGATCAGTATAAAAGAACCAAAATTCGGAGTGTAGATCAGCACTAGATTCTGTGGTTTTGGCTTTGTGATAGTCTTTCTTTGAATCCTATCACGGGAAAGTCAGCAAATCTGGTTTCTGGATTCCTTATGATTAAGCGTTCCTTCCCTAATATCCCTAAAACTTACATCTGTCTCATATTGCAGTATAGCAATCAAGTGGCGCACACTGGCCCTATCAAGGGTCGAGTCCAGAGAAAGGCAACCCACCTGGTGTATGGCCTACAAAATACTTCCTACCCAGCTCGTATGGCTGAATTAAATAGCTATCCTTTAGACTAAGACGTATATGGAGTGATTTTTCCCTCATGTACGACTTGTTTTATGCAAGTCTAATGCATGCTTTTTTTTACATCCGAGCCTCGGAACTATACAAGGGCATGTCATGAAACTGTTTAAGCCTAGTCCGCGCATATTGATGCACAATTTTTTCACTTTCAGGGTAGCAACTTTGTGGAATAGTCTTCTACAATAAATAGTAGATGCATTATCCAAAGTAGTTCTCTATACTCTTTTGAATCCCCACGTAGAGTTAAGCCCTTACCCCAATCTTAACTAGCCGGTCTTCGTTTTTGTTCATGCAGAAGGAAAGGAAACTAAAAAAGAATCAAATTAAAATGATAAAAATAATTAATAGTAAAAAGTTATAGGTTATCCAGTGCTCCGAGATAAAGCTAAAGATGATGGAAACCTTGATAAGAATCGACAGAGCAAGGGGCGCAGGACACTAATCAGGATAGACTTGAGAGTAAGTGGCTCTGGCATCTGACTTTGAGGCAGCTTGGTTCAGCGTGATGAAACAAAGTTAGCGTAGCGTTGATTATAAATTTGATCTGCACAGGAAATCGGTGTAGTGTCACTTCACTCTGTGGGTTACTATTAGCTTTCGACGTCACAGTCGCGCGAAAATCGTCTATCGTGCATTCAGCATGCTTATTGTCACGCTTGACATTTTGGGACCGCAAAATGACCTCCAATCTAGGCTTCAGGATCAGGTTGACGGTTATCCTTATTGGTTCAGTGGGTCTTTAAGGATATGAAGTTTATCCCTGCACTCATGAACAAGCATGTAATAAAAAATACCGTAAAGCTAATAACAAAACGACGTCTTTGGGATCAGATAGTCAGACCTTTTGAAAATTTCCTTTTCTACATATGTGGTTGATACAACCCCAACTGGGTGTGAAACCGGCTTGATTCTCACGCCTGCAGCTTTCACGGGCGTTGGATAATCAGTGGAGTAATGGAGATGAGTAGCTTGGATGCAATACTTACCAGACCAATTTTCTTGTGGTTTTTGCGAAAAGATCTGCCACCTTTCCTGTAAACAGGCACAACTACCGATTCACCATTCCCTGGGGATCTGGTCACAGTCCCAAATTGTCAAGAGTTTTCTCAACTCCGATGACAAAGGTTTGCCTCCAACTTTGAAAAAACGGAGATAACCCATCCGGTTCAGCAGCTTTGTACCTTTTCAAATAACCGGTGGTGGTTGAGTGGTTTTGAGCGTTTAATTGCCACTTCGGAGGTCAGAAGTTCGAGTCCTCGCCACTGCCGATCACTTTAGTGTTAGCCGGTAATCCACTGTCGTCCTGCTCGTTACCACGCATGACGTGTTGGGACCTTACGTGGTACACCACTCCAAGTCTCCGGGTCTAGCCGCCGGCTATCTGTAATAGTGCAGTGGACCTTTGTTGCTATGGATATACCCCTTCCACTGCACTCATGCGCAAGCATGTATTTAAGAAATCCAACTCCCGCATAACCTCCGTTTCTGATGGAGGAATGATGTATACCTGTGTCATTTCCCTTTCAGGTATATTCGGAGGATCCACTGTAAAAGCCGGCCAACTGAACTGTTCCCTAAAGTGCTCCGTTCAACGGTTCAGGCGACGTTCTTGAGAGTGAACCAGTGAGCAGTCGGGTTCTTTGGTCAGTTCATTTACACGCGGCATCCGTCGACCAGTGCTTTTAATCAAACGGTAAAGGTTGCGACTATCGCCGACAGACACAGCCTCCTCGATTTTCCTACACTTCGCAATCCATCACTGGTCACGGTCATCTCTCAAGTTCCTAGTCAGTTGGCGCCTCGGGGATTTTTGCATCTCATTGAATATGGTACCAAGGGGGACGGATCTGCGAGCACCTAACAAAGCAACTGATGTCGAAGATATCCATCGTTTGTGAGGCCTACCTGAACCAAAGTCTAATGCGGCATTGGAAGCGGGGTGCAAGACTGTCGATTTGTTGTCAGTGTTCATTTGAGTCCTGGACATCGGCTTCATCGATAACTGTAGAAATCTCTGCCTCGAAAGTAGATCGTCGGCTATCATCTAGAGACATCTTTGTGTAACTAGTAGCCTAAGCTTTGGTACAACTGCAGTCGTTGGTTACCCCCATTAATGCAGTGGGTCTTAAAAGCTACGAGAGTATAGCCTTTCGAAACATGTAATAAAATACGCTACCCTGCGGCATATCGCTGTTCCGTTGTCATGCGGAAATTTTGTAAATTCTGTGTGCGTGAGTATTTCGCTTCCATTGAAATTGATGAATGCAGAAGTATCCGAAATGGGGGAAAGTTGAACTAGATGAAGTTTTCAACTGGTTTCAAACATGCTAGAGCAGGGAACAGCAGAAAGAAAGCAGAAATATTCATCCACAATCGGTTAAAGATATTGGCAACGGGTGTGCGAAGTTCCAAGTGCGGAACACAGCTTTTCGGCCAGGAATGCACTGTCGACGCCTTAAATTTGCATTTTTTCTCATTGGTTTGCTCGAAGCTGAAATTTGTGATACCATAATCATCAAGCTTCTCCGATCTCTAACTACTCAAAATCAACAAAAGCTGTGAAATTATACTAATGAGCGTGCATTGCAAAAATGTCACATCTTTAATCTTACAGCTATTATCTTTTATCATTTTCTTCGCTTTATTCTTATTTTGAAGTGTTACCTGGTATATATACCTGAAGTGGGAAATGTGGTTGTTTACGGACGGTTTTATCACCGCTGGGTGCATGTAACATCCACCCGTTTTTAGTCTTAGTTCATTATTCCAATGCAGCCAAATCTCCAGTGGAATTTTGCTCATGGTAACTGAAAATCATTGCTTTACTATTATCCAAACCATCTGGGGAATTCAATATTTTCCGCTCATAAATAGTTATGCATTAGACTAGATATCGTACATTTTATCTGTCCGCATACAACGATCTATTCGTGCGGTAAATTATTCCGATTCACTCTCAGGCAAAATAGCGCGTTATTACAGTCTACAACTGACTCAGTTCAACCCAGTCCTAGATCGAAACGATCTATTAGACACTAAGGGGATGTGCTAGATATTCTGCGAGAATAATGTATATGGCACACAAAATTGACCGGATCTGAATCCAGCTGGAATCTCAGTCGCATTTTCTGATTATGTATCAACGAGCAACTTTGACTCTGAAATCATCAACAGCAACCATGACATCCTCTGGATGAAAGCTTCAGAATAATTGGTAGCAATTGCAGCATAATTTGTTTCTGGGTGCGGAGTGCGAAGCTCACAGCTTCGCAAAGTTTGAGCATGCAAAACGACGAACATCTTGCTTATATGTATGTCGTTTTCTTTGACATGCCCCAAGTCCGATTGCGGACAAACGCTTTACTCCTGTTTTTATATGATCAATTATTGACACAATCAAAAATCTTGTTTACCGGCAATGTGTTACAGTAGAAAACGATTGAAATGAGTCTCAAATAGTTTGCTACAGATTCGGAGGTGCATTTGATTTTGTCTGGTTATATTTCTGATCTGCCTGCTTCCATAAATAGAACTGAAACCGTGGGTTTTGTTTGCTTTGGCGTGCATTATTCTACCACAATAGCCTTCTGTTGGGTTTCTAGCTCACCAGCAATATGGACGGCATCATATCTCAGTTCACAACTCTTCAAAAAACTGGAAAGTACAAGGAGGCACACTCGTTGCTTTGTGACGCTATTCAAAATAAAGGTATAGAAGACGCGGAACTACAGTGGCGCCTCGCCCTTATATACAGAGATTTGGGCAAGTAGATATATGTATATTTCTATTCTTCAACCGACCACATTACCATTAGCACTTAGTGAAGGCAAAAAAGATAGAGCTGTTTACAAAAAGTACGTCAACGAGGGTCTGAAAGCTGCCGAACATGGCTTGAAGTTAGATCCGGACCACCCGAAATGCCACTCGGTATGCCTTATTTTTTCCTCGTTATATTGTCTATTTTCGCACTTAGTGGTATGCAATATTCTTGAACTATGTTTCACAATTAGAAGGGGTAAACAAACGAATTGAGAATTCCTTCAAAATGAAAGAGCACTGGATGGTGAGTGTTGGCTTCATTTCTTTAAATGACTCCCACAGAAAGCGATAACAGCAGATCCGGATGATGCTGTCACTCTTCACGCATTGGGTCGATGGTAATATCAGTTGAAACGTTATCACTGTTCCCTCTCAGGTGCTATGAGGTTGCTGATTTGCCTTGGATTAAAAGAAAATTTGCCGAAGCGTTTTTCTCTTCTCCACCAACATCTAGCTATGAAGAGGTGAGTTCCTAGAGTTTTCCTCGTCTGATGTTACTGTTTTTCTGTCTCTCAAGGCTCTTAAGTATCTTCTGGATTCCGAAACAAGTAACTAACACAAACTCTGTAGCGTATCCTCAAATTCCTTACAGAATCTCCGAAGTTGATAGCAGAGAACTCTTTGTATTTAGCCAGAACGTATCACCGACTTAAGCGAAAGGATGAAGCTAAAAAGTACTGTCAACGGGTCCTTGAATTCACCGCGGATGATTTGGAAACTGAAGAGGTAGTGTTGAACATGTGATCATTTATAAAAACTAACCTTTACAGGCTAAAAAGGAAGTAACCGCATTGTTGAAAAACCTGTGATTCACGCGGGACAAATTGACGAAATTCTTCGTCGCATATCAACGAAATCACTTTGAAACTAATTTTTATCTCTACATTAAATGGAATTTCATACTTGCCGTGGCAGTGTTCTTGTTCACTTCTTGGGAAATGGGAATTCTAGATGCATTAGTGATTCATTCAATATAAAAACTCACTGTTACATGATGCTCAGCAGTAACAGGCTTAATTATTCCGTTTCATTTTCGAACAGTACGGATGCTTTGCACTTGGGTGCGGTAGTTTTGGTTGTTATATTCTGGTGGTATACCGTCGACCTAGTTTTGCTTGGTGTTTCAGCTAGAAAAAAACCGCTAATTCGTTTTTGTAACGGTGATACCTCCACTGTTGGTGGCTATATATATATATATATATATATATATATATATATATATATATATATATATATATATATATATATATATATATATAGTAAGTAGTCTGTAAACGTGTGGACAAAATTCCTACGGAAGCATACGACTGATTTCGTAGTTGTTGCCGCTCATCAGGTATGCGTACTACTCCTCTGCCCACTCGTCTTCATAATTGTACACTCCGATCTTATATGTTCACTAGGATCTAATATGAATCGTCTGGAGTGTGAACGGATACTCTTCATTGAAGAGCCCACAAATAAATCACAACTGTGATTTCTCATAGTTATCCGTGTCTGCGTCACTGCCAACCCAATAAACAACGAGGCTGCATATGCAAGTGCTCATATTGGTAGTATGAAGACGAATGGGCAGAGAAGACTCTGGTTCAGGAATGTGTCCGTGTAGGCCATAGTCTACAGCCTGAACACTGCGTTTATTCGTCCTTCATAGGATACCTTACTATCTTATTTTCCTTCTGTTCCCTTAGATATAGGGCCATTTTTCTCACAAGAAGTCTTCAAATTGCTTCAGATATCGGAGTCAGCTTGTGCCGTGCGTCCAAACGATTTACCCTCCACTGTTTTCAAATTTGGAGCAAGTCAACTATCCGCAACTATGACTTCCCTCATTATTAGATCTGTTGATGTTAGTGCTATTCCTGCCTCCTGAAAACCCATGACAGTAGTACCTATTCCCGAAGATTCTACCTCCAGCGTTTTGTCAGGACGGTTTCGTCCAATCACTATCACTTCTCCTGGGCTCTAGTTGACCGAGCACGCTATCCTAAGCCAATTGCGTTCCTTTATTGTTATACCAAATGACCCACATCAGTTTGCATACAAACCCAACAGGTGCACCCTGGATGCAGTTGTTTCAGTTTGCCATTTCACTTCAAAGAATCTAAGTAGTTTAGTGAAATGCGTTCGATGTATTTTCCTCGACTATTCCTCCGCTTTTGATTCATTTCTTCGTCCTCTACTTCTTTGAAAGCTATAATCTGTTGGCTGTCCCACTTTACTCTCGTGGTCGAAAGACTACTTTTCCAATAGAACTCAACGTACTAGAGTTGATACAAGTTTATCGAGTCCTTTGACCCACAACTCTGTGATGGCCGAATTGCCCGAAATGGAGTCAGAAGACACACCATCCGACACTGAAATGTATTGGTATTTTAGCATATAAAATACGGCATTTATATTGGCATGATGTACAAAACGGAAGGCACATGCACACAGGTATTGGTCCACGTGCAATATGTTTGGTGGGCACATACTTGTCAAACGTTATCCTGTGATGTGGAAGCAGATCATTCGCGCGAGACATGCCTACTGTGATAATCGATATCCACGGTTGGACTAAGACGGGTCATACGCGCATGGTGCGTTTGTTTTTGTGCGGAAATGCGTGGATGCCGGTTGGAGTGTACATTGAACAAATGAACACTGATTGGCCCAAATGGGGTTTTCTCGAAATGCAAATGAATAGGACAGAATCACCACAAACTCAGGTGTTCCTCAGGAAGCTGTTCTCCCCCCTCTCTCTCTCTCTTCACCACATATATCAGCGACTTGACCGCTGCATCACCTGCACACATTTTTTTAATACGCCGATGATGTGGTGCTCTGTCAATCTATTTCCAACCAATCACACTTTAACACTTTCCGAGAACTTATGCAATGTTCAGAAATTTTCGTCCCATTCTGGATTACATCTCAACACTTCCAAATGTTTTGAGTGTACTTTCTACCTTTCTCGTTCCCCTTATCCCAATGAGCGATCAGTCTTCAACAGTGTCTTTGTTTCCAGAGCTGGCTAGGTCAAATACTTGAGCTCTACAATCAGCACCAATTTACATTGGTCTCATCATATTCTTGATTGTTTTGAAATACTACGTAGATTGTCTTTTCAAATTCGTAGACTAAGGCAGTTTGGTGCTGTAGGGGTATTATTATGACTGTGGAGCGAAAGACCTACCGGAACTGTGAGAAGGACAGGAAATATGGGTACAAAATGCTCCAGAATGGCCTCATTGCTGGAGAGAGGGAACAGTAATAAGATGCTTGAGAAACCGGTCTTACGAAGTTGAGGTGGGAAAGGCAATTAAACGACAAAATAGAAAACACATACGTATTCGAAAGACCAGCGATCCTGAAAGCGAAAAAGTTCCACATGAATCCGGGGGAACAAAGAGCAGCCGTCTTTATCAAAACACGGGAGACGTAAGGGTATTTGCTGACGCATCGACAGACGGCCTAGTTTCGTTTACAGACTGCATGTATTCGCCTGTCCAAAATCGGTGGCAAACCTCAGGACAGCGAAGCGGGTCGATGTTTCTATCAGTCCGTGACGAAACGGAGCGAAACCATCCAATCGCCCTTACCGAACCGAGTGGAGCCAACGAATCAACGGCCAGACGTTGTTTTAAGGAGACGCATCGGATTGAACCAATCAGCGGCCCAGAGGTTTTTTAATCAAACGGAACGGAAACCAACCAATCACCAGCCAGCAGTTGTTCTAACCGATCTCAAAGAAATCAGCCAATCGGAGACTAGTACAACATAGCCATTCAGAAGACCCGGTTTGGGGAAGAGCTCTGTACCAATGAGCTTCGTACGGTGACTTTGATTTTGACCACCTAGTGATCTATAAGAACGGTTTATTTTTTTCACAATAAATGGGATAGTTCGAAGGTAGAAGAGCTTTCTCACTAGAGCTAGTGGGACAGAAAAAACAGGTGCCATATAAGCTGTCATTTTTTCTTTCGCCCACCAATGTATTCTCCCAGGCTTACTCTACTGGTATCCCGTAGTCTTTTCTGGTCTACCTAGGAAAGACTTTATCACACCACAATGCGGGTTGGTTATTATCAGTCGCGTTTCGTTGATTCTCCTAGGTGCTGTTATATCTGCAGAATGCGATTTATACATTATAGTCTGAAAAATTCACCAAGAAGATTCTTGCGGATCTCACCGATCCCCTGTGCCATGACTTATCTTCATGCCGTTCGCATCCCTCCAGATGTTCTGCAATTAGACTTCTCCCATTCCGCATACATATGTATCGCAACTCTACAGTCCCTAGTTTAGCACGTGTTCGGGTTGACAAGATGAAATTCACGGAGGAATTTTTGTATGAACCTCGGTGGATTAACCAGTTTTCTCTCCAGTATTTAATTTTTTAGCTTACTTCAAAGTGAGATTAGTCAGTCCCCGTTCTTCCGTGAGTTCGTTAAGTTGCTAAAATCCCCCAATATAATACAATACAATGGTGAAATTGATTAGATGTTGGCTAGATCGAAGGTTTCGGGTGGGTAGGAGATACGGTCCTGATATTTATGCGTAGCACTGTCAGGGTCCGTGGTGTGTTTTCTCAGCGAATATTCTGTAAGAAAAAGTGGAAAGCAACAAACGAACTCCGTCTGTAAGACGAGTTCGTTTGCAAAAAAATGGGTCCAACACAAACTTACAGCCTAGTTCTTTTTTCAATCCTAGAGAAATATCTACCCAGAATTTCTTTCAAAAGGGGTTTATGGTGGGCGACACTCATAGTGAACTTTAATCCAGTCAGCGTCCGTCGATTTCACTGTTATAAAACCTGTGATCAGCTAAGGGGTGAATTGAAGCTGTTGAAAACTGGTTTTCTTCCAGGCTTCCTTGACCTGACCACGAGACTATTCAGGTTGGTGGTGAGTGCAGCGCTGGTATTGATCAATGTATGGTTGTTCACTCAGTGACTTGAAGCAGAAGCAAGGAATTACGCCACTTTTATCAGTTCACCTTCTAGCAAACAGTCGGGTCTTATTTCAAGCCGTTCCATTGATTTTCCCGTGCAGCCTATGCAGAATTTTATGCTGACCCTGCCCACGGATGCGATTATCGGTTAGTCGATTAGTCTCAAACTCTGTTCGGTTGATGCCAGTGAGCCAGTAGATTTGTTCAAAATAGGTTCGAGCAGTTACAATAACAATCAACTCTGTCGAGTGCTTCACGCTCCGGTTCCACAACCCGAAATGTTGTTGTTGTTGATTGTCGCGACTGTCATGTGTATCGCATCACTGATAAAATACACTGTGCCACGTTGTTCAGATATCCGCACTTTCTGGTTTGCGTTCATTGACCTAACCATTGCGCGGTTCGGATTCTAGTGTTTGTTGTCATGGCGTCATCATCATCATAATCGTGCGGCGTAAAAAAATTGAGCGGTCACTGTCTTTCTCACCATGTTGCACGTAAAAGTAGCAAGTATGAATATACAAAATGGACAGGGAGTGGACCTACAAGGGTGGGAAAAGAAAAGAAGAACGCCCTAATAGCCAACACACGGAATACACAACCTAACTGTACAAACGCACATTGATCAATCATTCTGACTAGACAGAAAGTGACAACACGGTCGCCACTGTTCACGGTTCTCTGCCATATCCTTCAGTGTTTCCAGCCAACTGGTTGAGGGATCTTTTGGACCCCAACGACGAAGACGTGAGGCAGCTACTTTTCCTAATTTTGCTGTACATTTTCTCATTCCTCGCTACCACTTCATCTGTTGACCTCCACGTGGTTTCTTCCACTCCCTAGGAGGAACGGAAAACAGGGCGCGGTACGGTAGACGTGTATTTGCCATGCGTAACACGTGTCCCATCCAAGGAAGTCTACTAAGCTGGATACGGTCTGATAGAACATTCTCTGAACTGATATCTAGTATTGGATTTCTGACTTCAGCATTGTTCCCTCTGTTATTCCACCCAATATTAGCGATACCACGCAACCGTCGATGGTCGAAAACCTCGAGATGACGAACATCTTCCGCACACCGAACCAAGTCTTGCAACCATACAACAGAAGTGGGAGCACCACCGCTCGGTACATACGACCCTCCAACTTCAGTGAAGTATCAGGTCGGCACCACAAGTGCTTCAGTCCAGCGTACATCGCTCTAACTTTAGATATGCGCGTGCTCACCTCTACTACAGTGCTCGCATTCGTGGTCACGCTGCTGCCGAGGTAAGTGAAGCGGTCGACAGTTGTTAGTACCTCCCCATCAAGCATCAAGCTCTGAACGGTTGACGTCCAGTCTTGCAACATCTCTCCATACTTTGAAGGTTCAAAGCTCATGCCGAATGGAGCTACAGTTCTCGTGAGTCTATCTAGTGCACGTTGCGGATGTTCCATGCATTCGAACAAGCAGACAAGGTCGTCGGTCTAATCTAGATCACATAGTTTTTCGCCGTTTGCTAGTTCGACGCCCACATCCTGAGGGTTTCGCAAGGTATTCTCCATTATTTTGTCGATGATGAAGTTGGACAAGAATGGGGAAAGGGAACATCCTTGTCGAACACCGCTGGTCGTTTCGAATGGACTGGATAGTTCACCGTAAACCCGTGTGCAGGGAGAAGTATGAGAGTGCAATGATCTCAGCAGGTTCACGAACTTCTATGGCATACCTTTTCGGCGAACTACACTAAATAGCACTGTTCGGTCAACTGAATTGTAGGGGCTTTTGTAGTCGAGGGAAACCATTATTGTCGGTCGACGGTGTGTGTGATGCGTTTCAAGTAGTTTGCGAAGAGTAGAAATCAGGTCGATGCATCCTCGACTTGGGCGGAATCCGGCCTGTTGTTTGCGGGCGTTTTTCTCGCTAGCCGATGTCAGACGGCACAGTAAAATCAAGGCTGATACCTTGGTGACTATCGGAATGAAACTGGCCCTACGATAAGTACTAGAACCATTACGTATTCCCTTTTCGAAGATGGGTCCAACCAATGAATCACCCTGTAATAACGGAATATGTTCCTCTTTCCAAATGTCACGGATGAAGGTGGTGAGTGCTGTCAACGCACCACCACCCATTATGAGAAAAACTGGACGGAGTTAGTTGGGATTGGCTTCCTTTTTCCGTGCTCATTTCTCATTGTTTTGCAAATTGGACGCTTGGAAGCCCCACGGAAGAGCGCTGAACCTTGTACGCTACACAAACAAGAAAAGTTATTCCACAGCCGCTGATACGATACATACCGTGAAAGAGGAGGACGCGTCCTTAATTTACCAGGTACCAACTTAAGTGTCAAAATCAGTTAGCAGTGATTGGAGTGGTGGCTTTTACGTTTCTCAATTCATCTCTTTATTCCGAAAAACGATTTTTGAAGTCATTCTAATAGCTCTGGCCAAGCGTCGTCGCATTCCAACAAGCGGGGTGTCACTCCTCACTTGACCAGGTGACGTAACTAGAATTAGTTGAATCTGACTCCGATAATAGATTTGACCCCAACGCACAATGATTGCTGTGTTTTGTGTTATCTTCTCCCATACCGAAACAACATTCTCACCATTTCCCGATCACCCGTAGTTAATACTCTCTTTCCTGCCTATCGCGCTGGAGATCGCACTTCACTATACACAATTACACTGACGTTACCGATATAAAGCTCATACCTAGACAGATTCAGTTCGCAAGTAACCAGGTTGACTACTCTTCTCATTCACGAAGATAGTAAGTGTATTGAAATCTATTAGCGGGTCTAAAATGTCCCTTAGGCCGACTTATTGGGACTGTTAATCCGGTTGGTTATCTGTTTCGCGGTGGCATTGCCCATAATTGAACTCACTGATGAAAACGTCGCTAAACTTAATGGCAAGGAACTTATGAATACCATCGGTATTCGAAACCGTGGTGATTATAGTTAATTTTTTCAAGTCTGAAGGTCACGATTGCCAAGTCTAATTGTACACAATTCGGAACTCAAATAAACGAATGTAACACCCTATAGTTTCACTAGAAGTCAATCTACCGTCAAATTTCTCCACCATTTCATACCAGATGTTGATTTTGTAGTATTACGTTCGTCGATGGTTTAGTCGTTGAAACATGCGTTTGGGTTGAGTTCGAATAAGCCGACTTGACCGACGGTATTGAAATGGTCATCATGGCGAACCGAGCTCGAGTCGTTTCTGCACGCCAGTCACTCCCCCCCCCCAACTAGACAGTAGCTGATCGGTTACAAATTTCTATGATGATTCAGCTGGCCCGAAACATCCTTGTGGCCACGTGGTACGAGGATTGTCAGTCAATTAGAATTGCCTTTAGCAGGTACAACAAAAGCTACGTTAATACGTGATCTACCAATTATCCCCTTTGGTGTAACGTATTTATGCAGTATAATTAATTTACAGTTCCGCAGCCTTGGTTTTCTCGCCATTTCTGTTTGCGTAGCTCTGGGATGGTGTGATTTGAATACATTCTCTCAGTCCGAGTATTGCGAACAGTACGCTCCCTTTTTGAAAATCTGTTTCATTTACGTATAATGAGTAAAAAAGGAGGTAAATTACTATTAATATTTCATCCCAGCAGTTACACCATGAACAGCACCGAAGGGCTATCCCTATGGTTGCTATGTCATGAATAGCCAGCACTGATTACTAAGGAGGAATACTGCTATCCGTGTGTAAATTGTCAGTCGGTTAAGCGACACGGGCTGTGATCGAAGCGAACTTAACAAAATACTTGGTGGTAGTAACCATAGATATAATGTAGATTAGGTTGGTTGTATCGGTACTTAGATGAAGCTTTTTTGGCTTTTACCTAGGTGTCATTTTATATTCTTGACTGATATCCCGCTGCATCGTAACTGTCCATCAGGTAGAGAACAGAACAGTTAGAAGTTAACCGACCACTTTGGAATCCTATTCGTTCTTACTGACCAGATTTCAGTCGAACGGAGTTGTTTTTATTCGTAATGACGACACTGTATCCCTAAAGTGACCTCGTTTGAGAATTTCAACGGAACTGAGCTTAGGCAAGCAGTTTATACCGAGTTTCAAGGTGATGAACGGATGTCTTTCCAAAGGCCATCGCTATCTGGAGCTCTGTTGGGCAATCGTAAGAGCACTCCTAGAAATGTGACAACAATTGTGTCCCACAAAGAGACGCCGTTAGTGAATACGCATCAAATTTTGTCTAGCTAGCATTTCAAGTCACATGTCTGCGTGGTTCAACAACCAGTCCACCTTTCGTCGAGACACAACGCCGGTGCAGACTGGTCGGAACAAATGTGCGAGCTTCAGGTTGTCAAATGTGAACAATGTAATGAGCTTGTTCGGTTTCCAATAGACTTCGTGCATGGATCTGTTCTGCTCCTCGTTCTGCCTGGCTGAGTGGTTTCACTATGGACGAGGTACTGTAGACCAAGATCAAGTGCGCACAAGCGTGATACAACTGTTCCTGTAACTTCCGTGTTGAACTATTTGCATTAGGCGCAATGCGAATTTGAACTTAATCAAAACCAATTACGGATTAGGAAAGAAAGTACGGCACCACTAATGCAAATTTGAGAGAGTAACCAGCGTAAATCTAGGCAGCTGTCAACCATGGGTTCCGACCAATGCACCAGAAGTCTACCGTGCCAAGCCTGCTCAAGTTCCATTGGCGTGGAACCGAGAACGAACAAGGCAGACCGTTAGTTAGTTGACGCGATAGCATAAACAGTCAATGAGCTCTTCCCGATAGTGACGAAGATACAAACGGACCGATTTTCAGACGGGGAATTGAAGGTAAAATGGAGGGGGGGGGGGGAGGTTGACAATACCAACGAAGGATTGGTCTTCAATCTAAATGGACGCTATGGTTTCCGTACGGCAACAACAAACCCATCGAGACAGAGGAATCAACTGAACAACCGCTACCTATGGGACCAGGATCGATATATCAGATCTTTGAATCCAATCTGGCCGTCTGTGCAAGATACCTTGAAGCAGCCACCAACCCCATGCAACCGCATGATAATTACCAATACACATTATCTCTAGTGACACCGTAGTTAAGTGGACAAATGAATCAAAATCTGCCAATCGAAAATTCACTGCATGATAAAGCCCAAGTTCCCGGTTAACAATGTCCAACGATAGGCTAATCGCCATTCTCAGCGAGTAGACCAAACTGTTTGGTAAGCTTCCGTAGGTTAATCGATATTTGAGATGAGATATGTTGCCCGGGGTGATTCATACTATCGTGAGAAAAATCTAGTTTGAATTTTCACATCTTTATCTATCTTGAAAATATGAAGTTTTTATAGAAGCCCATGCAACTCGCATTTGTACACTTGATAAGTTCGGTTTATTCAAAGGCATTTGTGACTTACATATATACACCGACCAATTTTTTTTTCGGAAAAGCTTTACTCCATCACACAGTCGCTCAGTTAAGCTACTAGATTTTTTTCCCCTTTCAACAAACACCCAGTGGGTTCCGTACGTACACCGAACGTCTCTACGCGGAGGCTCTGGCAATTAACGCCCACCAATCGTGTCTCAACCGCAACGATGGAGCAGAGATTTCAAGCATATGGATCGCACTTACGACACGGATGGATAAACACCAAAACGGGTCATAACACCTTGTTGACCTCAAATGACCCCATTACACACGGACACACAGTTTGGACGGAGATTCAACCGACCCCCCTCCCCCTTTACACGAAAACAACATCACAAACACACAGACCAACACACTGTGACTAACACCCAATTGCTCTAAGCTATTACTCCAGTTTCATTCGGTTGTAAAACCAGTCTTGAAAAAGGTTACCCGTGATGACCGAAACGTCGACAACCTACCAACGATTTCGACTACGCTGTTATTGAGCAATAAAATTCTACCATAAACACCCAGTTTTCTCCAACATACGTTTATGGGGTCATTTTTTCTTTAACTGTAATGCCTGACTTGATCTAATCAGTAATCCCAGTCGGCGAATGCCTGAATTGACACAGTTTTGGAGCCACTGTTGTGTTTGCCCACCTTGCACTGGGAGAACCTGCTCGATTATGTTCTTCAGTCAGTTTTTAATACAACACAGTTCAACCTGGACTTGTATGTGTTTTTTGTATGAATATGCTATTTGTCTGCTTCCCTGGACAATCAGCAATTGTGTTGATGTTAGCCATAGATGCTTTTGACTTGGCTGGACTTGTCAAATGGATGAACCTGGGTACATGTGAGACTCGCATGAGCTGCCACGGCCTCCAAGCAAACAGCCGTCTCTGAACTACCTGGATTTCAACAAGACAGCGTTTTATTACAGCAGTCTACGAAGTGTCATACTCCATAAATTTCAAAATTTCCGTTGCTCTACGAATGTGGCAAATCTAGTTCACAAATGATGACTGAATCGTATGGGTTGTAAAAACTCGGAACCGGGTGGTACGCGAATGCGCCTGAATAAATTCAAGATTCGATGATCGAAGTAATAATTATATGCAACATAACTGTGTTTATTGACTTGAGGGCTGTCAAAATCCAATTTTCTCACATTTCATGGTAATGTGGTCTGTGCCCGATCGGATGTATTTATAATATTAAGTTCGATGAAGAGAGACACGAACCTTGTCATGAGGGCCCAAAATGAGGCCGAAGTTCCGTGTGATTTGGCTTGGCTTCCAGATACCTAGACTTAACCACGATCCTAGGCACTTTTCTCTCGAGTTTTCAATAACAAAATGTCAGTCTTCGACCTAAAAAGAATCAGTCATTGGGCTTTCTGGGACCAGTATTACGAGAGATAGTTAGAAACAATAAACCTCGGCTAACAGTTACTAGGCCATTGGTGACATGAAAACCATTATAATTACTTCGAACATCTGTATTAATCACCTCACTCCTGTAGAGACTAGGCGACAGTTTATGAACAGCTTTTGTATGGTCTATTGATTACTATGCAATACAGCTAATCAGGCAGAACAAAATGTCCCGTCCTAAATGAGTTGTTATGCAAGTAGTATAGTGTTGCATCGGGATTGCAGGACAAAATTTCCCCTAAAGTACACGATCCACTTCGTGGTTGTTGCCGTCCATGAGGTATGTGTACTCGATACTCTCCTTCCCAATCATCCCTATACCTAAGCACTGTGCAATAGGTTCATCACTTTGATTTCGTATGGACCGCAAGGAGCATGCATAGACGAAAAGTCCATTTCTAGAATCACAAGTTATTTTATCGGTTAATCAGGGCTACTATTGTCATCTTCATATTTCTTTGAAAATGTCAACTGTATGCTAGAAAGGTTCTCAGTGATCCTAAAATAGTAGTTCTTCCTTTTAAGGAAATACACCCTGCCCGGTATCGTTTATCTCTGTTGTCCAAATAGGATTCTTCCCACGAACATAGCGTTTTATCTGTGCGCGAATGAAACAATCAGTGGGCTTGCCTCTGGTGCACAGCTCTTCAAAGAAAGTAGCGAGACTATTGAATTCTTTGACTGCATAACTGGTGGAAGAGAAGAATGATCACACTTTCAGACGAAGCCTGGACCTATTTCTGAAGGGGTGACAGGGCAAGTCCATCTAAGCTTATGTCCCCTATGCTGAGGTGACGAGGCTCATGCGGGATACCGCCTTATTGCCTCTAATTTCGAAAACTGAAGATGGTGTGGTGAGCAAAAATCAACTGTCGGAACTTCGAACAAATTGAGTCTTCTTTGAGCGAAGCAAACTAACGAAGACATTATATTTCTTGCCGAAAGAAGCCTTGGAAACGGTACATAGTTTGTTAGGTATCAAAAGCGTAAGGCTCAGAATCCGTGAACCCAGCCATTATCGTTTTTTTTGTTCTAACGAATCCAGATACCATCCCAGGGTCTCAACACTTCGGTTGACGAGGGTCATGTTCGGTTTACTCAGTCATAAAATGTTGTGAGGCTTGCCGTGTGACATGGATATTCGCTCGCGATTCATTCCTTTCTCGTCCGCTGTACATTAGCGCATCGGATGCCTGTCTGAATCATATTCTGCACTGCCCTACTCCATCAATCACATGCGACCTACCTCGTGTGAGAATGACACTGACTGACAGTTTTCTTTTGCTTGAGACATCCTTGTACTTGGGCTTGCTATGAGATAATTCGTAATACACGTTCATTCGTACATATTGGCTTTCGTTTTGCCTATCGGCCTTGGGATACAAAAACGAATTACGTTTGTGGCTCACCAGAGATGCTCAACGAAATTAATCTCTGTAGAGACATCTGCAAGTGAAATTCCGTATACGTTTGTTGTGTGCAGCTGTGTACCGATGGCAATCTATTTACACGGCTCTTCGTGCCTCATCAGTTTGGACTGAGTTCAACATGAAGTCAACGATATTGGCCAACTTTTCGTCTTCTTTCAAAGTCCTCAACTACTGTAATTCGCCTTCATCACTGGGGGAACAGACGCGTAGTCCTCGAAACAAGCACTTCGTTGACGGTTAAACATAACAATCAGTACTGCCAAGACACGAATTTGGAATACCTGAGATCCACACTCGCCATTTTCATTCATACTAAACAGTGGCTAACTATCTCACATGACCAACAGTAGTATTCGGTATCCGAGAGGTCGACGCATCACCTAGTAGGACAATACAGAGTCATCCTCTGAACTTCAGAATCCTCTTTCGTATCCAATCCGCATTCCCAGTTTCTCTTCAGATACACATGGTTTATTTTAAATTTTCTATTGCAGAGTTTTTCTACATTACTTTCTGTATTTTTTCAGTTCTCTCTTGCTCACTTCATAAGTCCAGGGAATTTACTACCAGAGGTCTCGAAGGCACCTGTCTCATGAAGGTATTCCAGTCCGTTACCCTCCCGAAACAATGGCAACATGAAACTGTCTGACAGATTTCCTGTTCATATTCTCGAATGTGTAGTAGTATTTAAATCGTTCTTTGTGTAAATTATTGCTTTATTCCACTTTTCAGTAAATTATTTGCTGTTTTTAATGTCTAACAATTCAATGTAGAGAGTCAACATTTCCCAACCAAGTAGACCAGCATTGCCCATTTGGTTTTCCCGTTCACGCTTTAAACAGATCGACCAAATTGCTCATTATCCATCGTCGTTGGTGTGTGCCGAAGAACGACCAAACCTCTTGGTTCTCATACCTGTGGATCACGAGCATTTCTCCTCTAATCGGGCTGTCTGATCTATAGGACCAAATCAAATTGGTGTTAAAGTTCTTGAAGTTACGAAATATCCGTTTTCTATTACCTAACCTGTTTTTTATTCTCACAGGTCAACTCTGTTTTGCTTTAAATTCTTCACTAACCCAGGCAGCACGACCGTCATCTGAACGCCACCTGACTGTCATGTGAACGTGCCCTCCGAAACAAGGAAGGAACGCTCAGGTGGCTGTCAGCCATGGATTCAAAAAACAGAATGGTGATATTAGTAATGCGTGGGCTTATCAAATATTTGTACTGAACGGGCTGTTGGCACCCATATTAGTGTTCGACTGAAGTAAGTATGGGTTACAGATGATACACTTACTGAACTTTGAGCTCATGGAGTTTTTTCTGTTCTTGTACTTTACAAATCGAAAACGATCAACCCTCTAAGAACGATCACTGGTCCTCACATACCACATATTTAATGGTATAATTAATCACAAAAACGAACCTGTTAGGAGGTTCGTATCAAACCTTGATGTCTTTCACACATCCTTCGTGCTTACCAATGTAACAGAAGTCACTCACGATTGATACGTGCTTTGTTGATCCCGTTGACAACTTCTTCTTTCCGTTTCGTTTCAATGCGTCATTTTGACGCCACAGACGAGAGCAAAGTCTGACACAATAAAATAAATCAATACGGACTGATCGACATTTTGTGTATATTTAGTTTTGTTATTTCATGTACAGTACAATACGTTGGCAGGTAAACTTCTATTCTTTACTGTCTTTTGATTCCAACTATTGTAACACAAACAAATAAAGACTCATGACTTTGATCATCATAATTTTGTACCCCCAACAGTGGAACCCGATGATCGTAATGCATTCTTAGAAAACAAAAAAGGTGATTGAATGGTACCCTGGATGATAATTTGAATAGAAAAAAGCCTGAGCGACATTGGATCACAATATCGTGTTAAATCTTGTAGATTGGAAAAGCAGCTGCACAAAATATTGATGCCAGAGGTACTAACACGGGATTCACCACGTACGTGGAGAAATTTTGATCTATGGAGTCAGTTAAATGCAACATTGAATGAAGAGGAAAAACGAAAATGATCATGAAGTCTCATAACAGGGGAAGGAAAAAAATGGGTGAGATGAAACAGGAAAACACAAACTGAGAAGATATTCCACGCCTGCTGTATAGAATACACGCTCGTGGCACGTGGTAGCGAGAATATCCTTGTAACAACAAAAGATGGCTGAATGCACGAGGTTATTCGATTCACGTTTGAAGGTAGAGATTAGAATGAGATAGTTGATAGGTAGTAAGTAGTATGTGTTTATGAGTGAGGGGATTGGATGGGCGAATTTCGATGGCGGTCCAGTGGTGTAGTGGTTATCACGTCTGCTTTACACGCAGAAGGTCTCCGGGTCGAACCCGGGCTGGACCACGGTTTTCTCAAATTATCAAGCAAAATTTATGCTAATATGTGCCTCAATCTTATCACCCGAACTATATGATTTTCAAACACAACTTATCCGTCTAGAGAAGTTCCAATTGCTGTTGTTGTTTGGACGCAACCTCCAATTGTCGGCACTGGTCAAACGGTCATCACACGAGATTCTGGATCATGTGGTGCCCAGTTCGAATCTCACTGCCATCGGTATCCTCCCCATTCACAGTCTAATTGGTCGGGTACAAGATTGTCATCCCGTAGTTGAGTGACTCACCACAGATAAACGAACTCCGAGTGCCAAGGCAGAAAACACAAGCCCACTTTACCACGTGTTATGTGGACAGTCAAGAAAATCTTGAAAAAGCCCAAAAAACAATAGACAAGAATAGCTCGAGACGATCATACAGGAGTGAATCAAGTGGTTTACAAACAAAGTCCTTATTCATGGAAAGCATATTGACCAATCAATGGTCAGAAGAAAAGTAATTGCTTGAGAGAACAAGCACACACCTACACCTACACACACACACCAACACACACACACACACAAACACCTACACACACACACACACACACACACACACACACACACACACACAACACCTACACACACACACACACACACACACACACGCATACACTCACAGAGACAGAGTGAGAGGGAGAGAAC